>VWZP01008546.1:2692-27974 GCA_013396995.1 Dicaeum eximium
ATCCCACTGCCCACGTCACTGACAAAGATTGTAAATGGGTGTTATACACAGACGTTTCTTATAGTTCCCAGGCTCTACTGCTTATCAGCTGTGCACTTTTTAAAAAACCCCACCTAGATTCCTTGTATTTCACTTACTCACCCTCAGACTGAAAAAAAAACCCAAACAAAATGCTGCAAACAATCAAAAAAACCACAAAAGAAATGAGCAAAACCAAACCAACCCAAGCTCATTTTGACTAGTTAGGTTTAAGTCATTCAGAACAAGTTTCTCAGACAGTAGGGCTGAAACCATACTATCGGGCTTCTATTGAGGTATGTAAGAATATTGTTTTAACTTCACTGAAGTAAAAATTTCAACTTCTGTTTATAGAGCAAGAATCAAGAAGGCTCACTTTAGGTTTGCATGACCCAAAGAGTGTCAGGAAATGAGAATCATATTGCCTGTCTCATAGCAATAAGCAAATCACTCATGCTACTGGTCAGATAGGAGCATGGAAAAATAGGTATTTTACTTTGGTGGCTCAGATAACTCCACAAGACCATGTGTTACCTCACACATTTATGTTAACAAAAGATGTAAAACCCAATCCAGGTAAACAACCATCTCCCAAAATACTTGCATCACTGCTAAAATCATACCATTTCATGCGTGGCCTCATTTCCTCAGTACTGACCTGTGTCTTCCTCAAAAGTTAAAAGTGAGGAACAGAAATTGAATTTTTTCACTCTGTTTTTAACACCACCAATATGAAGGATGAAAACTTGCTTTTACATACTCTTGGTCTCTGCCCATATCTGTCTGTTTCTGCCAGTCTCTTTCCCTGTGGCAATATTTGAACTTTATGTTCAATTTCAGCCAAATAAGACAAAGGAGTCTCAAAGGAAGTTTCTTGGAAATAGGCAGGCAAGAAAAAGAGAGAGGCCGCATTAGCGACCCAAAGATGGAGAGGCTAAGGCATGCATTCTGACATTATTAATCACCTGAGATACCCCCAGAAAGAGAAACTTGGTGTTCCCCAGCAGTCTCTGAATATTCCAACTGCCAGCCAAGATTAGATTGGAGCTCATACCTATTAGACCCCATAAGGCACAGTCATCCACTGGGAACCAGGTCTTAATAGCATTGTAGTTTCTGGAGGAACTGTTTTTCTCTCCCTCTCTCTCTCACAGTCCTGCTTCTTCTTCTTTCATTGTCTCAAAAATGAGCTTCATTTTTTGTGTGTCTGTGATAAACTGTTAAAAGTCTGCTAAAAGAGCCCCCATTTTTATCACCCTGATTCCACTTTGCTTCTGCAGTGAAATGCAGCCTCTGAGCCCTTCTGTTCCCCATGTATTACTGCACCCAGCCCCTGGGACCAACAGCCTCTGCTTATTCATTACTTCATGCAAAGAAGAAAGACACTAGAGCCCAGCAGTAATAAAGGAGCAAGGATTACCTTCTGTGCAGGCTGAAAGGGAGTTTTCCCAGTCTTTCATCACTAGGAAAGTATTCTCTGCCTACTTCCTTTGACAAGAGAACTTCTTCCCTGCTCACCTGTCTGCCCCACAAAGACATTCCTAATCTGTAAGAGATGGACTGGTCATTTACAATTTATATGTATGAGTCAGGATGCTCTCAAAAGCAATCTTCAACTAAGTTGAGCAGAGAAAGTGATACAAAGACAGGAACAATTAATTTGTAATGACTCCATCTCTAAAAAAGGGTATTATTTGAATTATGGATGGACATAATTATTTGTATTTTCTATTTAGAGTAATCTATCTCAATAAAATAATACTGTCTGATCAAAGATAAATTTTATGATATGGAATGTGTCAGGGAAAGAAAACATACTTTACAAAGCAATTCTATTTTTGCACATTAATCTAGCAAAATTAAAACAATGCACAATGATTTTAATTTAAGCAAAATAATCAAAACTATTTAATTAAATCGAGGTTTTGTCATATGGAACTTTTAAATATTTTATTTCACCAGCAAAAACTGCTGATGCATGTGGAAGATCTCTGAATCTAAGGCAGACAGAAACAGATTCTGGCTACACATTGCCATCTTGTGGAGCCCTCCTTGACAGAGCACGCTGCAGAGACCTGAAGGTTTGTTTTACTCGAGAACCACTCCGTTCTGAGCTGGTATGGATGTTTAACATAACAGGAGTTTTCTGAGATACATAAGCAGCAGATATTGTTATACTCAGACTGCGCTGCCAGGTAGTGTTGCAGATCAGGCCTGCTGAATCTCTGTTGGGATACCTTGGTCGGAAAGTAAGACAAAAAAACTTTCACTCTTAAAGCACTGCTTCAAATCAGAAGTAAAACTAATAAATACACTTGTCTCTTCCATTTTACAAGAAGTATATAACTGCTAAAGTGCTCTGTTTCACATTTAAGACCACACTGAACAAACAAGGTGACTGAACATTTATTGTGTTCAGAGAGTTGTATCCTTTAGGGCAGGTTTGAAGAAGAATAGTGGGACAATGGGGAAAAATCTAAAGCTTTCCTACTTAAGAACTAGCAATTTGTAGACATGGACATACAATTTTGTCAGCTCGGCGAGTTTCCAAACATGACATTTCTTTCAAAAAATGAGATATTTAACAACAAGTGCAGATGAGTCAGGGACTTCTTTGTGGAGTGATCAATCAATATCAAAAAAGCAAGCCACAGAAATGTGAGTCATATCACCATAATACAGTGGAAATAAAAAAATCTAGCCCTTCTGGCTCTTACGCCCTTGGTGGTCTTATATTTGCTTGGTCTCTGTTTATTCTCATCATTAAGAGTAATTTCCAGCTAATGCACTTCAATTTTCGTTTCTTTGGGTTTTTTCTATAGAGTCAACTCAGAGATGAAGAAAATTTTTTGTCCTCCTGATACAGTATTAACCTCCAAACTGCAAACTTTCAATTTTTTTTCCCCTGAGTCAACTAGTGTTAGCTCTAAAGCCTTTTACCTGTGAAGTAACAAAGCCCAGTACACCCTTCAGCAATATTACTATTAAATTTATCAATTGGGACAGACAGTAGACTACAGCTGTGCCAAAGACAGGAACAGTGCGAGAGACTGCATGTCCTTCTGCACTTTGTTTTTGGTGAAGGCTATCCTCACAGAGGTTTCATAATATTTAAATCAACAATTTGCTCAAAAGCTGATGAAAGCTGTACCCCTGTACCCCAAAAACAATGATGATGATGATAGACAGCCATTCTGTGGTCAACACGACTAAAATGTGAGGTAGGATGTGAGGATCCCCACAACGGAGTATGCACTGCTCAACCTAAAGATTAAATCGATTAATTGGTGGTTGTTGTCTTTTTTGTAGACTCCACCAGTGAAAAGGATAAAAACAATCATTCTTTGCTGCAAGGTGATATCATCAGAGGTGTCAGGAAGGGAGGTTGTAGGTGTGTACAGCAGTATACTGGTAAAAACCACAACATGAGTAACGCTGTTCACTATGCAAAAGGAACACAGATTTGGACTGACATGAAGTTGTACTTGAGCAATGTCTGTGAAGAGTTTGCAGGCTACATTTAATACCCCCTACAATCAGTAAGTTCTTACTGAGTGTTTATTCAGCTGCTTTCATATAAGTAGAAAGGAGAGGAACCATAAACAGAGATGCCAGAAGCACATGCTAGTAGTTGTGCGTACTTGATATATCCAGTGTATCTAAATTTCAGCAAACTTCTAGGCAAAACTACACCCATCGATTGCAGCTCTGTACAGATCAACTGCATCTTGCATTATATATTTCTGTGAATGTAGTGCTTTACACTCCAATTTTTATTGCAGTGTTTTTCCTCAATTTTTGCCCCGAGGAGGAAATAATATTATTGTTTTTTCTTTATATACCTTCTTTAAAATAATTGTTGCTACCAAGCAGGAAGGGCCCAATGAAATTAGGAAAAAATGTTCAAAATTCCACTCACAGAACTGGGTTGGCAGATAGGGTCAATCAACAACCTACATTATTGACGGAGCAATTTTGTTACCAGCATCATTGAAAGAATAAATATACTGTCACATAATGTCAGTGATTCAGAATGAAGTGTTATAAATGTCAATCCTTACAAACTGTGGTGGCAAAGGTTAGAAAAATATCTTAGGTTATTTTCCCAGTCACTGTATAAAGGTGATTCAACATATTCCCCTAATTCCAGAAGTTGTAACTAAAAAGAATACATCTTTGACACAATCACAAGGTACCTCTTGCTACCACCATATATTATACTCTTACAGTGAGCTAGTTAACAATGACAGCTGGCACTAAAGTTTTCTCCCTAATTACAGTTAGTTCAGAAATGCTCTGATTCTAAATACTATGGATCATGAAGTAGAGAATTTCACCTCATACATGCTTTACTAGCATAATTTCTGCTGAGAGTAGACATACAGGAACAAACAAAAATCATTTATCCCAGTAATATTCTTGTGCATCTCCATTTCTTTCAAGTATAGCTCAGTACAAAGTTAACCCCAAACCTTCCATAGCTTCAAGAACAATCGTATTGTTGCTGTGTAACATAGACTAAGCAAATTAGAAAAAAAACCAACCAGAACCACATAACTCTGACGCGCTCCGCCCCGGTGTCCACTCGGGCTCCGGCCAGCTCTCCGGGGCAGCGCACCGAGTGTGGCCGCTCCCCGTCCCNGTACAGCAGCTAATGAGGGAATAGGGATAACATAACTGACAGGGAAGATTCCAGAATAGGGGTATGGGTTAAGGGAGGATTGACACTCTCGTGGGTTGGGTGTAAGAGATTGACAGGGAAGATTCTGGAACATGGGTATGTGCCCTGGGGAGATTGGCAGGTGCAAGGGAAGGAGGGTGAACACCTTATAAGGAAAGGAGGGGTTCGGGGCAAACCATTAGGGATTACAGAATAAGGGAGGTTTTAGGGATATACCAACAGTAATATAAAACATTCAACAATAATATAAAACATTAGAAAACCCACTACCACATAACTCAGGGTGAATAAAAACCAAAATCTGTTTATCAGACTACCTGCCACACATCTGTATGCAGTGGTATGTCCTGTCACCTGAGAACTAAGTTTGATTTCTAGCACTCAGCAAGGATATACAGCAGAATATACACAGTAAGAGGTGATCTTGTAGTTTCTAAGACAAAGTACATTGAGATACAACCATACAAAACCTTTACCTAGAACCCATCATTACAGCCAAGAAAACCTGAGAGTAGCTAAGACTTTGACCTGGAAGAATGTAATTTATCCAGATTTTTAACATTATAACCAATGGTAGATTTTTGTCCAGCTCGTTCAGTGACCACCAGGGCTCACCATACACATTACAATGCACAGATGTGCAGTGGAGTTGGAACGTATACACTTTTTACAAAGTGTGTACAATGAATATTAAACAATCCCCTGAAGTTCAAACTGCCACTCCCCAGAATCACCATCACAATCCCTATTATACATTGTACTTTGTGGAATGTTAATGACTATTTAAACTAATTCAAAGTGGGTGTGTAAAGAATCAGGACAGTAACAGGGATACAGCATATTATAAGTGCAAATTGTACTGCAGCTTTATATATTCATTTTCCTTCTTCTTTCTTTCATGAAGACTTTTTCTTTCCAAATTTGAAAGAAAGGCTATTTTTGATAGCCTTGGAGGACAGAAAATGAGGTTTCTACATTAAAATGGTTAAGGTATACCCATAGGCCAATTTTGATTTAGGAAAAAGGAAAAGCTGCCATGTACCAGAATACAATGTCAAAGGCTGGGGAGATTGACTGAATCGTAAAGGAAAGGGATGGGAAGCTTCATTAAAAGTGTGGTATATGGAAATCCTGTGTAAGCCACAATGTTTTCTAACCTCATATTTGCGTTCTAAATGTATTTGCATCAGATTTCAAAGAATTAGAGCACCAAAGTATCAGGAAGCTTTAGCTAGGCAATAGGAAGCAAAGTGATGTAAACATCCAATTATTTACATAACTAGAAAGACTGCATTCATTAAGTACAATCTGCACTAGCATATATCACTTTTTCCTTCCATATTCTGGAAAATACCCCAGCTAATGCATTATTGTTGTTTTTAGCTGTTAGAGGAGTTTTTTTCTGGCAGGGTTTCTTGTGGCTTGCAAGAACCAGCATTCAGACAGTATTAATTTTAGGCTGTGGCAAACTAGAGTTAATAGGATATACTCCATCCTGCCTTTGTGCCTCTATTCTCTCAGTGGGTGCCTTCCCCAGATCATCACTCCAGTAAGCCCCAGTCTAAAATAAACTCATTACTGGAGAAATATATCTTCTGATAAATGCTTCCTTGAAAAGGCAGTCACAACCTAAATTTCTTTTTTTTGTCACAGCAGGCACTTGCACAAAACTAAACTGTGAATCCTCTACTAAGTGTATTGGCACAAAAACATGTGGCAACTACTGAGTATCCAGAAAAACCTACTTGGTGTCAGAGTAAGTTCTTCTTTGTCTGAAGGAGAAGCAAGGGCTTCTAAGAAGATGTAATACTTTTCTAACACAAACACAAACACAAGATGTTAAATCTAGGGACATGGATTTTAGATACTCTAAAACACCTTCACACCCTGGTGTTAGATATGGCTCTATCTTTCAATTTGAGATACATTATATATAGCACACTATATTTCTAGAGTGGAAGTTCTTGGCTAGAAATATGTCTATATTTCTATATTACATTCTCATCTTGGCTTATCAGACCTGTTCCTTACTTTCTTTTTCATTCTGACATGCTCAAACCAGCACAGTGGCAGGTAAACTAGCTGTAATGAGAACTGTGCTTTTTCCAGCACAGAGATACTAAAACTGTTGCTGCTTTGGCTTTGCAAAGTGTTCATGAAGTAGGAGGGAGACTGATCAGTACCTTGCTGAATGCATGTGGAAAGGTTAGAAACAAAGTATTGGGGAAGGGGGAGCCGACTAATCTAAATCCTTTTAAAAAATCATGTTGTTACATAGCTCTCCTTGATATTTACTCAATTTATAGCATCTTCTTCCCTAATTAAAATAATGGGGATTCTTGTTAATTTTTGAACAGATGCATAACCTACTTTTTTACTACCCTGTATAAATAATTTTAAAGCCAGACAGCTTATTTTAAAGACTCAGTCTTTCAAGCTGCAATTCTAGGAAAAAAAATTCTGAGCATAGAAATAAAAAAAAGCCAGGAAAGGCTCGTGCTGCCTGCACACAATTCCTGCCAAATGTATTCTAGCAGCATTCTGTTTTACCAGCAGGACTTCATTATACAAGTGTTTTAGCAAAAAAATTATACAGCTAAAGGGCAAGATAAAGACTGTAGGAGGGTCGGGGGGAGGGGTCAAGGAAACATAAAGATTGAAAAACAAGAAAGAAAGAAAAGTAAGAATAAAAAAATCAGAAGGGCCAGCCTTTTACTGAAGCCACATAACAAAAATAAGATTACACAACATTAGCCGCATCCAGCCTGACTGAAATCTCAGCAGCTGAGCAGTGCTGGGCTGTGCTTTCCTGACACCATGTGGTTTGTCTGTAGAGGTGCATTCTGTCGGTCCCCTGAACAGACCTCAAAGGGCTGTTAAAAGGAAGTTGTATTTAAAGGTGTTTTTAAACCCAATGGTCCTCAGCCCACTCTTGGCTCGGTTGTACGTCCTAGGATGGTCTTTCATAAGAGAGCCACATTATGCCACCTAAACTTCATTTTCATTTCAGTCCAGCCCTTTACATTTCAAATTTTCTTTCTTTTATACTCAAAATAGATTTCAATTCAAAAGTCAGATTAAGCATTTTAAAAGATCCTATCTAAGAGGAACCATATGCACATTCTATGAAATAAAACACCTACAATTTAAAAAAATATTTCACAACAACAAAAAAGAGCCCCAACACAAGTTAAAACCCAAGCCTGACATGTAACAGACTTGACCCCTCCCATGCTGCTATTAGAGGAGCAATCCAGAAAACAAAACATACCAGCCAAGAAGAACTGCAAAACAAATGCCAGCATGATCGTCATTTTGTTGAGACTATTTGTGTCCCACATTTAATGACTACTGAGACCCAGATGTCTTCAGACTCTCTCAGCTGTAAAAAAATCTGCTCTTATTAACTGTGATCAGCATTCAGGAAAAGAAATCCACTTTCCTTTTAAATGTTTATGTCTAATTAACAATTAAAATGAGTACAATTATGTTTATTTCTGCTTCATGTAACGCAGCCATTACCACAGCTCCTACGCATTTTCAAATCTTTAGGTCATTCAATGAATGCTTCACAACGGACCCTGAACTTCTTGTGTCTCCAGTGGACATTTAAACCAAGCATGTTCAAATTCTTATTTTCTTGCTGATTTCCTTAATTTTTAACCTTTCTATTAGTATAATTCTGTCAGCAGTAACATACACACAAAAAAGATTTTCCTAACAGGCAAGCATTGCAAATTGCAGTTTCAATTAATTTTTATTTCATCCATTAGCTTCCTTCATAGTCAGGTGACTTCATTGAAGAAACTTTCTCACCTGCCCAGAGCTTTTAAATTACAGTATTTACATCTTGATCTTTTGCATCAATATGTAAATGTAACGAAAAAAAAAAAAAATTAAAGGCTCTTGAATGGATACTAGAAGTCAAATAAGAGACTATGTAAAATCATGGAAAACATAGCAACTTCTGGCAGTGTATTTGTTTATGAAAAGGAAATTAACTTTAGCATTTACACCAGATAAAGCTGGTGCCTATCACCAGATATAAATCATTACAGCAGCTTTGCTCCAGTGATGATTAGCATTTCCTCAGTCTTCATATTAATCCATTGCTTTGCAAAACTCATCTTTGGTAATTGAAGGCACTTCCTTTCTTCAAAGAAAGTCAGTGTTGTGAACATATCATTATCATATATAATTTCTGAATAGACTCACTTCCAATTCCATTTACTTTCATTTTTGTTCTCTGTTTTCAACTGTTATGTCCAGAGGACACTCTATCATCCTTGAGGAGGAGCCATTTTCAAAGATACATTTCTACTAACAAACAAGAAATGAAACTGATTTCTGTAACAGTTTTAAGTATTTAATAGATATCAAGTAACAAGATGCAACTACAGGATAAATAAAACAAAATGCAACTTACTATTTAGGTAGAACCTGAACCACCCTGAGATGTCTTTGGAATCCCCTCAGTAAAAGTTTGTCTTGCAGGGGCACAGCATGCTACACTGAGAGACCGTACGCAGCTGGTTTTGGGCACAAATGTGGGGGTTTCTGTACCCCGGGGCTGCAAGGGTACCGGGCAGGGTGGAATTTAACAGCTGAGCTGCATAGTCACAGCTGTTTCCAGCTGGCTCTGCAACCACTGTGCACCCCATGTGCCACGCCAAAATTTCAACCAACCACACGGTGCCTCTCTTCAGACACGTTTAAAAAATGTGACACCTGCCAGAAAAGACATATGATGGGGATATAGTTGATGGCATGGATGGAGAGGTGCTCTTCAGAGGTTCTCCATGTGCAGAGGAAGTGCTCTGAAGGGACTGCAGCCCACAGTAAGAATGCTCTGAAGGGATTGTGGTCCACAAGTGACACACACTAGAGCAGGGACACCCCTGAAGAGCTACAGGCCATAGATGATCACTACCAGTAGTGAGACATTTCCAAAGGGACTATGACTCACAGAGGACATATGCCAGGGCAGAAACTTCCCAAAGAGATGGTGACCCATATATAAACCACACTGGGGCAGAGGAAAACAAGATTGGCAGAAAGAAAACATTAGGTGTAAAACCCCAACTCCATCTCCCCACATTGTGACTGTTTTGATATGGATGGTCCCTGAATTGAATCCCACCAGCTCAAGATAATCTTATAAGAGACCATGTGAGAGGTACATGAAAGGTGGACCCCCCACTGGCTCCTTCTGCACACTCAGAGATAACAGGTTTTTTCGGGCCCAGAATTAAGAGTTTCACAAATACTTGTTTCCTCCAAGTGCTACTATGTACTCCAATCTTCTGAAAGACTATCAAATCTGAAAGATTATTATGTATAAGTCACATGAAACATATGTTGTATGATTTCTTCTTTTAAGGTAACAAGTAACTGTCAAATAGGACCTGCTTCTTAGTTAGATAGCAGGTATTAACACTAATGACTTCATAGCTATTATCCTCACCTCTATGATGTAGTATTAAATAACATGCCAGCATGGTATCAGGCTGAATTATAGGCTTCACTGTCTTTTAGAAGCAGTGTTAAATCTACATCTGAAGTATTTATGGTCCTCAGAGAACTCCTCTGCACTGTGAACAAGGTTTTCCCTGGAGTTCTGACTAAATCACATTTTTGCAATTGCATTCTGCCAAACTAAATTTTCCACTGCATTTTTGTTTAAATACTCTACACTCCTTTGCCTCTTGTCTTCAACTGCTGTGCTGTAGTTGTGCACACTTTTAGAACTCCACATGTCAAGAGGTGCTTGACAAGGTCATGCCACAGCTTCAATGAGAAAAGAGCTTTTATTTCACTCAGACTTGAGAAGAGTGGTACAACTACATTTCCCCCTAGAACTACAAGTCATGCACTGTTAATTTGAAGTGGGACAGGCTAGACATTGCAGCATTTACAGAAAGCATTAAGAAGTAGTAGCCAGTGGTAACTTCAGTATTGCCAGTTTTAAGTAAAGGTTGCTTTTGATGCAGAATTTTTTCAAAGGTGATTCTGCAAAGGTCGCACTGGTGATTGTTTCTAAGTAGAACTTGGAGTTTTACATTCATGGTCATTATTTTCAAACTTCTTTCTAGTGAAAGCTTGTGATTCCAGGTTGACAAGTTGCTGAAGTAGTCAAGAGAACTAGTAGCAGAGATTTCCACACTCATGACACTATTTTCCCATCCCCTCCATCTTTTACAAGCCTTCCAGTGCAAGTATTGTGACATGCTATGCTTAAAAGCAAACCAGTGTTCTGACCCCACAAGTGCCTCAAAAATGTGCAGAAACAGATAGTGCATCCAGGAAAATGGAATTTTCATACCCACAGCAGATAGCTCTTCCACTTTATGTGTGACACCTCTTTCTAAGAACTTGAGGAAGGCATAAAATCTTTCTTGGATTACATAAATTATTTAAATGTGTGGAAAACTGCAAACATACTGTATCATCCTCTTTGTGTAAAGACTGGTCTACCCACCGTTCTGCAAGCCAGCTGTTGACTCCCTGCTTTTAATGCTCTTATTCTCTGGAACTGGAATCTAGTAAATAATTTGCTCTAGAAAATTTTCACCAGTTTCCTTCAAAGAAAGCAGAATTTTTTGGTAAATTTCAAATTAGATAAAAATTATTTTATCTAAGTGACATCAGAGGTAACAACAAAGATACTTCGAGACATTTTTATCACCTGAAATTCCCAACGCTACAAGCATGTCCCACTGAAGACTTCTCACAGCTTGTCCACAATATGAGTTGCAGGTATTCTGAACACCCTCATGTTTTTACATATTTTCCTAGAGAATCATTCCTTTTTCTGATTTAGTCTCGTTATTTTAAAGTTATTTCAGATAAATAGAATTCAAATAAGCAGAACCACAAGTGGAGTTATTCAGCAATAGCTACAGAAATTAAATTTACATCTACTTTAGTCAGAATTAACTTTCAAGTGTGAATAATCTCCTTATTACATTGTCCAAAGCAGAGGCTGAATTACAATGGCCTGTTTAGAATACAGCTACACAGATATACAAGGAAAAACAACTTAAAAGTATGATTTTCAATAGTTCTTTACCAAAGCTTTTATGCAAAAGTCCCTGCCACAGGACACAGAGGACAGGCCACAGAAGCAGCATTCCAAAGCAGATACACACACACGCAGAAAATGTATAATGGAGAAAAAGAATACTTATACACGTATTTTCAAGTGGACCATACTTCCTAAAGTGATTTTTAGAGTAAGATAAATATGTCCATAGACTAAGACAATCAAAATTTATTTTACAAATTTGTTTAAATAAATAAATACATACAAACAATCCCTGCCTAGACTCACCTGCTTTAGCAATTAGCACTCCACTAAGCAGTAGGACGGAATAAGAATTCTTCAATTCTGATTAATTCTTTTTTGTTGTATGGGCTTTTCATTTAAGAAAAGCAACACAGCAATTAGTACTCGGAAAGGGACACACAAACTACATTAGTAAGAAGAGATTCCTGCTGGTACAGTGATTCCAGACACAGTTGTGTTGATCCCATTTGGACTGTAAGCCAGATATTTTCTCTCTTCTGATATGTTCAAACAACTATTACTTCTTTAAAGGATTTCACTTTGTAGAATTAATGATAGCAGCAACACAGAAACACATATGTTTTGCAGATTGATTGTTATGACACCTAGCTAATTTATTTGTATGATCAAACTGATACTGAAATCTCTAGGGTTCTATGTCAAGACATTGGAAACCATGGCAGGCCACCTTGAAAGCTGAGGCGCCTAATGAGAATTTTTAAACAGGGGCTGCTGATCATTCTCTGGAGAGAGCACAATTCAATTCAGTTTGGAAAAAAAAACTTGACTTATGTGCTATGTAGAAATTGCAGTAGATGCATTTAACAAATGATTGGTGCATAAACATCATCATCAAGAAAACAAAGTTAAAATTGTTGTAAACATTTTAGAGAGGAACAATGAGGAAAAAAAAAAGAAATAGAGCTTAGAGGGAATTTTCATCCCTTTCCCATTATTTTCTTCTCAATTTTTTAAACAGATTTTGTTTTTGTGCACTTTATTCTTCAGCTTTTACATGTAAAATCTTAGGTTGCAGACGGAAGGACATTGCACATTCTAACTTAGAACGTTAAAGATGATGGTGTAATGAAACAGTACCTAAATTTGAATTAATTTGAATGGCCTTTCACCAATATGCGAAGAAAGATAACAGTTGTTTTCCATTTACAGACATTTCAGTTAAAGAATTTGTGGTTTAGCTGATATGTTAATATATGTTAATTTATGGTTGTCTCCAACCAAAGTATATTTCATGAATCTATATTCACCTTTTTATTCTGATCTTCACTTTAACTGCTAGCTTTGTGCATAAACAAATGACTGCATTAGAAACATATTAAAAAGATAATTGAAAATAGCAACTAAAAATAGGGAAATAATAAATAGCTTCATTAAGAAAGAAAAATCTGGAGCAGATTGACATCTTTGTTGAAGTAAGTAACATAATTACAGTGCAAACAACAGAAGGAAAAACAGCTTTCTTCTTTAAGCACTGAAGATACAGAAGGGGCCATATTTTTGAGCCTTAAGCCAACGATCATCTCTCAAAGCACCAAGGGCAGGATTCACAGCAGCATCCACGCGAACTCCAGATCAAAAAGGCTTTCAGGGCTAGGCCATCCACCTCAGCTCCGGAATGAATTTTACTGGCTGTAGTAGAAGCTTTCATTGTTAACAAACCAAACACATTATTTCCACTGGAGAAGATTTTAAAGGCCTGCCTAGGAGAGCCAGCTGGAAAGCTGTAATGTCTAAAGCTTCTGATGAAGGGTTCACATGGCCGTTAAACACTTTATCTTTGGACTCCTTTTCTTATTTAAATAATTTCTTAAGTACCCACTAAATGAAAACTGTGGCTTGCTTCATCAGAGTTTGGCACATACGTCACCTCAGTCAGTCAATATTAAGAGAGGCAACACTTTTTAGCCATTTTGAAAGGCAGAAGAGTGGACATGGTTTGTGGATTTGTAGTCCTTAGGATACAAACAGTCAGGCAAGCTTATGAAAAAATAAAATCTACCTCTTTATGAGAACTGGTCTGGATTTGTAATTGATCCCTCTAGCAAAGAGGCTCAAGAGATATGTCTGATGCTAAAGTGGTGCTACTCTTAATTATATACCAAGAAATAAATGAGATCTTTTTCAAGTGTGTGCTATAATTAGCACAAGTTATTAGCCTCCAGCAAAAATATTACACCATCCACTGGTCTCAAGAAGGAAATTCCTAACTGTACCTAAATATCAATGTTGTCATAAATAAAAGAGCCATTTGAACTGAACCTACTGCTAAGTGTACATCCAACTTTCTATGAACATAGGAAATAGAAATAGTAGCTGGGAACGACAACCTTCTCACAACACACTTTTCCATATAAGCAAAAATGAAGTGAGGGGGTGGGAGGAAGAAGGGGAGAGATAAGTTAAAAAAGGAACAGTATCTAAAGTTTTCAAGAAGTTTTTGTTTACCTTGCAAGACACCTGTCTTAAGTAAGGCTTAATTTTCCCTGAACACTGCATGAAATCACCTCTGCTTTTTTTCACATTCTTTATTTTTTAATCCTCTCATCTGGTTTACACTAATGATAATTAGCTTACTTTCTAAGAGCCTTATTGCAAACAAGGTACAAGATAATTCTGTTTGGCCTGTCTAGATTGTAGCATATCTTCTATTAGCTTTTTGACCATGTCTCATCTATTTAAGTAGTATTTTGTTACCTATTAGTTCTTTTAAAAAAGATTCAAATGGTGGCACTTAGAGTAAATAAACAGCAGCTTCACACATATTTACTGTTCTTGACGCATAGATGGTCATCTCTGTTTCTCATTTCCAGCACAGAGAGTAGGTAGCTGCAAAACAGAAGCAGATCAAATTCAGAGAGCTCTTACGAAATGCATTAAAAGTTCTCTTTGTGCCTTGAGGCTATTTAAATAAAATGTACATATTTCACTTAATACTGTCATTTTCTTGTGTAGTAAAGTTTGTACTACTGCTCTCTGTCTAGGGTTTGCTTTACAAAACTGTATCAGATTTAATAAGAAAAATAGTTTCTCTCCATGTGTCATTTTAATACCTGAACTATTTGAGTAGATTTTAAATTACATTTCTATTATCTGTGTTGTGAAACAACAGTTAATCAATATCAAACACACGCTGGCACTCTGATACTGCAGCCAGACTTATGAAGCCCTTTGGTTTGGTAAATAATCTTGAACTTTTAAAGGGAGCCAAAAAGCAAAACTTAGGCAAGCTTTGAAACAGTAATAACTCCCCCTTCCGGGAAAAAAACAAACAGCCAACCTCCCCTCAACAAACAAAAACAGAGAAGCACAAACCAAATGAAACCAAACCAAACAAACAAACAAACAAACAAACAAAAAACCACAGGGAAAAAAACCAAACACGCACAACACAGGAAGCAAAACTCATAAGAAATAACATCGAGATGAGAGCACACAGCAGGTAGTGAAACTGGAGATGAACCCACCCCTTGCAAAATTACTTTCAAGGTGCAGATTACTGTCCTTGCTGGTCAGAAGAATCACTCTACTATGCTATTCAAGCATACCCCCAGGATATCGTGACACTAAGGGAACAATGAAAGGCAGCCATAAAGGAAAAAGCCTCTTATCATAGAATCATTAAATAGTTTGAGTTGGAAGGGACTTAAAAGATCATCTAGCTCTGCCCCCTGCCATGGGTAGGGAACCTTCCTCTGCCCCAGGCTGCTCCAAGCTCCATTCAGCCTGGCTTTGAACACTATCACGGGCAGGGAGTCCACAGCTTTTCTGGGATACTTGTCTCACCACCCTCATAGTGAAGAATCTGTCTTCTCTAGAGTACAGGACAGTACACATTTTTACTCATTTGTAATTGCAACAACAGTTTAAAAACAACTGATTCTTATCTGGTGTTTAGCATGATGTTTTTCCCCGGAATTGCAAACACTAATTTATTTTTGCTGGTAAGTAATAACCTTGTTATCTCTAGCTAAACAATATTAGATTAACAAGAACAAATATCCTTGTGTTAAATAAACAGTACATCATGCAGTAATAACATGTTGCTTTACAAATAAACACCAAATACTTCAGGCAGTGCATTTATGGTATTGATACAGGCTGCACTTCTCTTGTCAAAATACTTTGTGCAGCTGCAGTATATAAAGGAATTAAGGTTGCATAATTACAGCTGGTATTTTGTTTCACTAGTCAATACAGAACAAATAAATTAACCACCATCTTTGCATAATTATTGTTTTCCCTCTTGAAATGGTAGGAATTTGAATTTCTTATCCACAGTACAAAGTAACCCAACACTTGATTAATTAAATATTAGCTAAGTTTCTCTCTACAACTGTAAATTGCAC
Source organism: Dicaeum eximium (assembly GCA_013396995.1). Taxonomy (NCBI): domain Eukaryota; kingdom Metazoa; phylum Chordata; class Aves; order Passeriformes; family Dicaeidae; genus Dicaeum; species Dicaeum eximium. The sequence goes on from VWZP01008546.1 coordinate 18,825, forward strand.
TTCAATTGAGAGAGTGACTTGCATCCTGAATCAAAATTAATAATGTAAATGCACTGATTGATTCGCCTTAGGACAATGAAAAATACATCACTCTGACAAATGTGGTTTTTAAGTTATCCACATTTCTATATTTGTGAGCTATAAAGAAAAGAGGGGAAGGGAAAGAAAAGGAAATTTCCTTATTCACAGCACACACTGAAGAATTATGTGGTTTTAGTAGACTGCAAACTTAGGCAGTTGGTACTGTCCAGAGTATCAGCAGATATGGATTCTTTCTTCCCATCTAAGTAAAACTTATGTCTGCACTTTTGTTAAGCATGTATTAATGAAAGGCTTTAAGCTTCAGCTTTCAAAATGTGACTGCTAATTTTGAGTGTTTCCCCTTTCAGAGAACATGCTAAGAGAACAACTGCCTTCGCTTCTGTTCTTCCTCTATAAAAGTGGGGTGACAGCAATTTGTATTTGTATTCTCACAACACTTAAGATTCTCTACCAAAAGTTAGAAACATGCTGCTTGAAGGCCTTTAGAGAATGCTTTGGCAAATACCCTCAAAAGAAAGTTGCTGTCCCTCACTTGTATACTGCTGAAACCAGTTGTTAAGGATGTGCTTCTTCAGCTAGTTTAAAGAGGCCAAATTACATAAAGCAAAGTCTGCAGGCAGTTTTCACTGGCCTAGTAGGAATGATTACCACCTCTCCGAGACAGGCAGAGTGCCTCTCTCGGGCTCCTCAGGAGATTTCATTTCAAATCAAGAAAGAACAAGCTCTCTGGATGCACAAGGTCAGCTGTGTGCAGACTGACCTGGGGCAGCATCCTCTGAGCTTGTGACACCACAATGCCCAATTCTTTTCATCAGCAGTCTCACCCTGATGTGTGCTCCCACTCAGAGGCTGCAGCAGGAGATCCCCTACAGTGATACAACTGCCTCTTCTGATTTCCAGCTGCAGTGGCAAAGGCTCTAGTTTAGGCTCCACTGACGATCACGTCCTGAGCTGTGCCCCTGAGTCCTGCCCAATGCTCCCGGTTTCACTGCAGGCATAACACAAGGAGATCACAGCCTATCCACTTCAGCTTCAAGATGAAGGCCAAGGCTTGTCAAAAGCTGCCAGTTCTCTGCTTTGCTATGTCCTGCAGTAGTCAAGGGTAGGCAGCACAGTCCCATCAGTACTGCTGAGGGAGCTGCAAGGCTGCTGCACAGCTCACAGCTTGGTCTATGAACTGCCAGTGGAACAAATGTGTTGGACAGCATTCTGGTTACTGAGCAAGGAGGCCTGATGAAAACAGCTGCCAATGTTCTTTCAGAATCATAGAATCACTTATGTTGGAAAGGACCTTTAAAATCATTGGGTCCAACTTGTAGAAGTCTAGGAAAACTATAAGTCTCACAATTTCTGAAGTTCTTTACTAATCTTTACTAATTTGAATTCATCACCGTTTAGAGCCTTGTGAGGCCATACAGAAATGCAATACTTAACCTGTCCTATGTGCTCAGTCCTGGTACTATAAAAGCAGTGGCTTAACCCAAAGCACAGGGGATGTAAGTTTGATTCACCTTAACATATACACCCTGGGACAGTCTGCCGAGAGAAACTTTGGAATTAATATAATCAGAGAGTTTGACAAAGAAGAGTAACTTCTGGAGATCCCCGCAGTCCTATTCTCTCTGATACTTCTTTTTCCTCTGCCCACTAAGAAAAGTACTGTCATTCTCGTCAGCTTTCAGCTGACACGACAATCTAAAGTACTCTTCAACAACCTAGTGTTTTTCTTATTGTAAGAACTGTTCACTCATTTCTGTGTAGACTCAAGCAACTTCTGCTATTCAGCTGTCAAGACACTGTGAAGCTCTGCTTTTGCATGATCAGGGACACGGGGTTTGGTGTGGTTTTTCTCTGATACAGCAGCTCCACAGCTCCTGCAGGACAGTTTTCTGCCTCGCTCACGGCCCTCTGCAAGGCTGCGGCTTCCCGCAGCAAGAGCACCGACCTCTTGGGCCCTATGACCATGTCACTGCTCCTGCTTGCACACCATTCCTGGGAAGCTCCGGGTGACTCTCCCATGTTTCCCGGGCACAGACTGCACCCCGGCTTTGGCTGACGGACGCTCAGCGGTTCCGGCCGCCGGCTGCTCTCTCCATCCGAATGCCCTGGCTCCTCCTGGGCCGCGGCGCGGCTCCCGAGGTCGCTCCCACGGGCGGGAACGAGCCGCTCCGCTCCATCCCGGCCCCGTCGCTCCCTCGCCGTCGCACAAGGCCCCGCGCCTTTCCGCTCCAGCTCCGCCTTTCCTCTCGGCGCTCCCATGGCCTGGCCGCCGGCGCCCCCGGTCACGCAGCAGGTCGGGCGGGCGCGGGGCTGCGGGCGGCGGCCGGAGCAGGAGCAGGAGCAGCTGCTGGAGGCCGCCCGCTGCCTGGTGCTGGACGCGGACGGGAGGAGCGTCCCCTTCCAGGCCCTGTACGCGGAGCAGAAAGCGATCGTGCTGTTCGTGCGGGTGAGGAGGGGCCGTCGTGGGGCCCGGCCCGGCTCCCGGGCGGGCTGAGGGAGGGCGGGGGTGCGGGGGCTTAGCACGGGCTGGGCTGGAGCGGAGGGGAAGAAAAACAAAGGAGAGCGGTGCTGCTCCTGAGACCCCTGTTCTTTGGTAAAGTGAAGCACTATTTACCAGAAAGGAAATACTTCTTCAGCCGGGTGTTTAGGGAAACAAGTATCGTGTTCCTTGATCTCCCAGCTGTCGAGCGAGCTATCACATTCCTAAAATATCTAGAGATAAAAATATTTGCAAGGCTGCAGGCCCAGTGTCCTTGTTCAGGCTTGGATTAAACCGGTATCCTAATCCAAATTTGGTTGCTGGAATCTTTCCCATTCCCTGTTCCTGGTCACCTCCAAGTGGTGTGTGCCCAAAGTCTGCTGCTTCATAGCTATGCAGTTATATCTGTTTCTGACACATTCAGTTGGGTATGTTGCAGAACTTTTTGTGTTACACCTGTAAGGAGTACGTGGAAGATCTGGCAAAAGTCCCCAAGGCATTTTTACAAGTAAGTACTCTGCTCTTAATGTGTTTGTGGCTGCAATCAAGCAGATCTCTTATGTCCACTATACACTTACGTAAGGCTTCAAGGAATTAAAAAAACAAAAGGCTCAGAAGAAGCAGTTTCATTGTGTGCTACAATAGCAATAATGAATCTGCCTAGGAGACACAGGAAAGGATTTATGGCACTACACGCTTTGTTGCAACAGCATTATTTCTCCCTGCACTATTAGCTTGGTGCTCTTTTTACTGTTGTGTTCAGAACAGTTAGACAACATCTGACAGGCATTTCTTTCAGTATTAGTAGTGCCCTGGACAGCTGTCTTCTGAGTGCTAACTACTGCCCTTTCCATTATGCTAGTAGGGCTGACTGATGTGCATGGAACAAGATCAGAAAATTGATCTGGATTAAAAATAGTATCTTTTTCTATGGTGATTTGTAAGCTGCATTAGTAGTGTGTCCTGCTCTCCAGGGCAGCTGCACAAACAGGAATGACAGTGACAGAAAAGAGAAGCAGAGTGGGCAGGGGTTGCTATTGACATATATTTTTTGGGTGGTAGGAGGCACCAGAGAAGATAATGATATCCTGCTAAATGTGGAAGGTCAATCTGTCTCTTCTAGACTGCTGATTGAAATTCTGTCATACTTTATGCCCAAGAGCAGCATCGCCAATGACAGAGACTCAGGTCATTGATGACAGCAACTCCATCTAAGTCCATCTGAGATGGACTAGGAATTTGAGGACAAAAAGGGGCAATTTCCTTGTCAGCTTCCCTTCTCAGGGCAGATATTTCTAAACTGTTTGATCAGTGTTACTCAAAAGGACTTTTTCTTAATTTGGCTCCTCAAATAAATGTATATAGAGAGCCAAAAATGTCTAAGCTTTTCCTACTGCAAGTATTCTGGTTTTAGAAGGGTGTCTTTTTATAACAAGCAAAATGATTTTATATGGGAAATTATTCTATATGAGAAAGGCAAAAATATAATAAAACAACCTTATATTTATTAACTGGTTTTAATGATATCTAAATGAACTTCAGTTTTGGGCTCTGTTTTAGACTCAGGCCTACGGCTGCACTGCAAAAAACAGTAGTGTGTATAAATGCAAGGTATAGCTATCAATGGGTCCATATATATAAATCCCAAATATTTGGGTACCATCATTTGTGTGCTGCTTCTTTAGATGTAGGTGCAACTGAGTGGAAATTTTGAGTTTCCAAAATCATAGCATGTTGGAATCAATGAAAAGACAATCCTACCAATGCTACAGGTAACTCAAAGTTTACACAACTGTAATTTAAAAGTTATCTTTAAAAATAATTTTTCACTTAACAAATTAATGTAACTGCTGACTGTGGGTGATATATAAAAGTGCAGTCTCCAAACCTGTAAGTTAGGTTAACTTGAAATAATTTTAAATCAGTGCACTGTGATCACTAACTCGGGACACCAGATTCTGCTAATGTTTTGAAGTCATGTAGGAGCACCCAGTTCCTCTTTACAGCTTCAATACCCATGTTCTGTTCTAGGAATCGAATGTGAGGCTTGTAGTTATTGGACAGTCATCATATCATCACATCAAGGTAAATAAAGTAGTCATTAAATACAATGTATCCTCTATTATGTCTTAATGGTCTGCATTTGGTTTGCAACAGCAATAAAAAAGGCTAGTACTCATGAGGCAATTCTAATAGTAATACATGGCTAAAGCAAATAATTAAAACTTGCAGTTTAAAAACCACCAGGGGTTGCTAAGGAAACGTCTTTTGATTTCACTGGAAGCTTTGTTTTAGTAGGAGCTTTGAGGCTAAAAAATTTTCCACTTTAACATAAATAACAAATACACAATTTTCAAATAAGAGGGGAGAGCATGGAGCTGGCAGGGTGTCAGTATTTTTGCTGTTGTCTGTAGACCCTATCTAGCTACTGCCTTAACCTTACAAATATTACTTTCTTCTTCTGTGTTTGTCTGTGTCTATGCCTATGTTTTGCAGCCGTTTTGCAGTTTAACTGGGTATACACATGAAATGTATGTAGATCCACAAAGGGAAATTTATAAAATACTTGGCATGAAAAGAGGTGAAGGTAATAAAGCATCAGGTAAGAATAACTTTCTCACCTTATTTAGACTTTCACAAACAAAACAAAAATGCTCTGATAAAATAGTATGATTGCAATGTAAAGAGAAAGTGAGTTACCCACCAGACTCTCTCTCGTAGGCTGTATTTTGTGAAAACACTGGTAATCACAAATCTCTAAAGTATTCATAGCAGCTGTTAATTCTTGTTGTTCTTATTACTGTATTTCTAGATAATAAGTGTTTTGTGGTTTTGTTTAGTTCGGAGCCCTCATGTGAAATCCAACACACTTCTGGGAAGCATTAGGAGTATATGGAGAGCAATGACTGGCCCAGCTTTTGATTTTCAAGGAGACCCTGCTCAGCAGGGAGGAGCTTTGATTATAGGCCCAGGTGAGCTGCTTTGTTTTGTGTGAAAGTTACAACTGCCTCCTTCAGCTGTTTGCTGAATTCCTATTCCAGCGGTATTTCCCTGCTGTCTCTGTGGGTCCCAAGGAGACAGTCTTGTGTTGAACTGTGTGATTTCTGTCACATGAAGAAATCTGCAAAGTATCATTGTGTAGTCCCATCTCCCACAGAGGTGGCATAAACCCGATCACAGACCTGCAGAAATTGATTGGATTACTGATGGAACTGATGCTGCTTCAAAGTTTGGAGGGTTTTCTTGGCATCGTGGTATTTACCTACATTCTGCTTTCACATTTGATTTGAGGCATTTAATGTGGTTTTATTAGAGGGGCAGAGGATGAAGGGGGAATTGCAACATGACAGTCATCACATGATTAGGAAACATCATGCTACAGCAGATTTAAACTAGTTAGGTGCCTCAATGTTCCTTGCTTCTTTAATATAATTTAAAAATCTTTTGTCAGTGTTTAAAATACAGACTATTGTGCAGTCTACAGAACTAGTACACATTTGTATGATAACTGGTAGGTAGTCAGAATGCTTTTTCAATTCACTTACATCTTTGAATAAATAAATATGTTATTCAATGATTTACATGTTATTCTCATTCCAGGCAATGAAGTTCATTTTTTGCACCTTGATAAAAGCAGGCTGGATCATGTTCCCATTAATACAGTTTTGCAGCTGGCAGGAGTTAAAACAGTGAATTTCTCAAACAAACCCCAGATTATTGACATATGACACTGATGTAATATATACTTCTTTTAAATTTGTGCTCTACAAGAACAGTTCTCCAGTGAATTACAACAAGCATTGGTTCTGTTGGTTCTTTGTGGGACATTTGAAACCTTATATAGAAAATCAGAGCATAGAATAAACTACCCGACACTCAAGATGGATACGAAAGCGCTATTTCTGTTTAGTACAAGATAATAAAAACTAAAACACAATTGAGACTGATTGCAAAAAATCCTGGAGCTTATTATTGCATCATCAAACAAACTTGCTAATATTTTTTAAAAACAATTGTGAAGGTGCACTAAAGTAAGAAATCAGATTTTGCTCAGGAAAAACTTGAGGTTCTTGCCTTCAGCAGATCAACTCTGGTTTTCAATCCAAGACTTCCCAGCACTTTTTTAAAGCTTCCAGCAGTGTATGACAATTTTGTATTGAAATACACCTTGAAAAGTCACAATTTGGAACACCTGGACTTAATTTGCATCTGGCACTGGCAGAAGTTATGAAATAAATTTCACTAATTCAAATAAGTATTTTAAATACATCATCCTGTATTGTCTGCAATTCTTTTGTGTGATAGAAAAACATGAGTCTGTAAGACCAGGGAGAGGTGTGTCTTAAATTTGTATCTGATCAGATTATCAGTTTAGGCGTAAGCCAAATTATTTGTGTTCCTATGAAGATTTGTAGCAGAATGTTCTTTCTTTATATGTATGTATTTTCTCTCAGAGCAAGAGGTCTCTGAATAAATTGTTCTGAGTTATTTCTGTCTCAGACAACTGAAGTAAGCATAACAGCATTCTGGTTTGCAGTTCTGGCATATTTCATATTATTAATTTATCTACAAATGTTTATGTTCAACATCTCTTGCTTTCATTAAAGTAGACGTGCCCTCTTTCATCTAGGAGACACTTCTTTTTAGCAATTTGAAAACAAATTGTCCAAGATTTGTGGAGGAGCATATCCTTCTCTGCAGCCTCTGATCTTTGACCTTCACTGTAAAATGCTACCTCACATACATGTCTCAACTGCAAATTTTCTCCCCTTTTAAGATTTCATGCAATTGTGAAATGGCATTTTGTGAAGATGTTTGTTCCTGCATCCATTAAGGTCAGTGGCAGACCCAGAGCAAGGTCTGGAAAGCTTTACACCATTAAGAGCATGTGAAATTAAGTGCACCGTTCTTGATGAAAAATAAAAGGCTTGCTTAAGAAACATAACAATACTGAACAATGTAATTCTATTAAAGACACTATGCCTTAGCAACTTATTCATTACACTCCTATTTCGATATTACGTGTTTAGAAGAAAGGTATTATTAATGGAAAAATACAGTTGTCAGTTCGCTGCTTTGACTAAACAGCACTCAGCACAGGGCTAAAGGTAGTCACATGCAGACTCTCAAGCCCTGTGATTTCAGGGCTGGCCAGAGGCCTCTTCAAACTCAGCATAACAGACTGGGACAGGCAGCTCAGGCTCACGGGAGAGTGAAGTATGCTTTTCATGAACCACTGCCCCTACAGTCTCAAATAAAGAGCTGCCTCCTCCCTCCAGCACACCCCCAGCTCAACAATACTTTTCAGCATGCCAGAAACTCTGGAATGCATCTGCCTTTCTGCCTTATGCTACTTAAACAACAGCCAAAAGCAGGCTGGAACACTGGTCATGTTTGTAAAACAAAAACAATAAACAAAAAAATTATTTTCAGACACAATGAATGATGAATACTCAGCTTATTTGTAGTGCTTCCACTCTGCTTCATTCACCTGATAATCACAATCAAGGACACTGATTCTCGTTCCACTTTTATTTTGCGGTTGTTTTGGTGCTTTTGATTTTAAAGGAAATGTTCTAGCTGCATTCCTGCTTCTTTTGCTTTTAGTAGAATTAAAACAATATACAATGGTAATATTTCTGTTGGTCCTAATAAGCACATTTTAAAAAATTAACTATAGTTAAAAGAACTCTGGATTATTAAAAGAGATTGGAGTTAATTAAACTGTGTAGTTTTACAGCTCTTTAGGTTGAAGTCATCCACCCTCACTATTTCAATACTGACACGAACCATACCACAACCTCTGTGTTATCCCAGCAAAATCACTTCTTCAGAAAGACTCACAAACAGCAGACAAACAAAAGGAGGGAGGAAGAGAGAGGAGGATTCAGCAGAAGAGCTGAGGTGTCCTAATCAGAGTATTGGTCCCGCCTTTTGCATCTGGCCGCAGCTTGAGAGCGTTTGCTTGTCTCCCGCGAGACAATGATTCCCACATTCATATCGAATTGGAGCAACGATGGCCATAGTCATCCTTGGGAAAATTTGTTTCCGAAGTTCAGAAGAATTTTAGGTCTCTGGTGTTATTTAGAAAGGGTATTTTTGAAAAAGTCATGCAGTGAAAAGTGGCAACCAGTATGTTTCCAACAGGTTTTCCGCCATAAATATGCACACTCAGCAGATGGTAGAACACCTCCTCAGGAGCTTTCATCATGGCCAGTTACACGGAGGTGGGAAGGGAGTGGTTTTCAGAAGCTGTTTTACTTACTAACTTGGTTTAGTGCTACGGCTATTTGAAATAACTGTGTGTGTTAAAGTACCGCTGTAGCTACGAGGCAGATTCAAACCCAGTTATTATAACTTTTCAGGTAAGTCCATTTAATGTTCAGACCAGAAGCCGGTACGCACCGGACTGTTCTGAGCTGGCCTTACGAAGCACCGAGTCCCCGGGCCCCTCTTTGGGTACACGTCAGGCGGTGCCCGGAGGGCTGCGGGCCCCAGGAGCGGGCAGGCCCGGGCCCGCTCCCCACACGCCGGGGGCGGCCGGCGCCACGTCAGCAGCGCGAGCCGGGCGCGCGCCCAGACAGGCGGCGCCCCGGGGGCGGGGGGCGCGCGTGCCCCGGCCCACCTGT
>VWZP01008546.1:28401-101087 GCA_013396995.1 Dicaeum eximium
GGTCAGTCCCCGAGCGCGGAGCTCCGCCGTGTCACTCAGCCGAGTGCTGTGAGAAGTGCAGCGCTCGTCCGGCGGGATAACTAACTCATCCTGCCGCCGTCCCGGTGGCCCGGCACCCATTGCCTCTTGCTGGCATTTTCTGCCTGCCAGGGAGAGTAAACGGAAAACAACGTTAAACACGTTTCTGTCCGTTCAGCACGTTGTGGGGTGGAAAAAAAGTAGCATATTTCTCCGTGTATTGGGGGAATATGTATATACACACACACGCACGCACACGTATCTGTATCTACCTATACATATACAGATATCTGTGTCGATAGATATAGATACTTGTTTCTCCTAATGCCGTACTATCGTGCTTGCTGGCTAATGAGTAAAATAATGGTCAAACGTCGCACCTCCTCTTGACAAGCAAGTGCCAACAGCTTGTGCAGGCAGGATTGCTCAGTGTCGTCCCTGCTTTTTGTGACTCCAGGCTCCGAGCCGCGCTTTGTTTTGGCACATGAGTCTGCCGCTTTTAAGGAGCCTGTTGGATCACGGCCAGAAAATCCTGTGTTTAGGTTTGAGCTCCCCAGCGAAAAGATGGCCTTGAGTTTAGTTTGCCTAAAGGCAGCAACAACAAAAATTGCTTTTCAAGTCATATGTCATAATCTCAGAATTTTAGTGTATTTACAACTTCTCATAAAAAGCAAGAAATATACCTCCTGGCACATCTCTGTGAAAGGCATGGAAGGTATCTGTGGACAGAGCAAGTGAAAATATAAAGAGCAAACATGCAGAAAAGGCATCAATGTACCTTTTATTTCTGTGGCTCCTTATACTAACTAGTGTGTCTCCAACATAACGGTATGTTTAGAAAACCGTAAGATTTTGTTTTGAAAATTTGGCATAGCAACATAGAAAGAATGTAAACTGCCACAGCTTACCAGATTCTTCGTTTTAAAAAGCTTTAATATTGTCAGGGACTAAAATCCTAAATATTCCAGCCAAAAATCCAGCATTTTAGGCCTAATCTACACAAAGAAACATAATGGTGTACTTATCTACGGGACTCTAAGGCTCCAATAACTCCATATGTATATTGCTTCTATAGCAGCAACTGTTTATATAGGACATGGTGGTGGTATGATTTTAAGGTCAGTTGTGGAAACCCCTCATGTAACAGGTAATGACTTTTTGCTATCAAAGTGATTTTACTACCCAGATTACCACGCAGCCCTGTCCAGTCACATCTCCAGCAAACAGATCTGTCTAACCATTCTCATGAAGCAGTTGCTTGGACCTGGTAATGTGTGTCTGGCATCAACAAGTCCATTAAATTACTGTATTTTTCTCCTTCAAGGAAGTGTTCACCCGTTTAAATTCAGTAGTGCACCTAGGCTTTGACCTGTGTTTTTTCAGTGGGATTTCACCATGTGCAGCAGTGCCTAGTATAGTAAATTTGATTGAAGTGCACTTTAATTAACTTTACTTTGATTAAAGTAAATTTGATTATTGTATTTAACAATACTTCATTTTGTCTTGATCTTGCTGAGCACAGTGGCTGCTGTTTATTGTCCAGTTTTTAGTTCTGATTTAGTCTGATGTTTAGTTTGCTGCTATGTCATACTTGTTTTCTTAAAGAGAAATCTTAAAAGAATAACCTAACAGGCTTTCCTTTTTGTTCAGCTGTTTTAAAGTTATGTCAAGGTTTGAAATGTCAGTTCTGCCTTTTCATAATGCAGTTCTGAGAAGTTGATAGTTGTGGACTGAAAACAAAGCAGAAGGTCTTATTCTTAAAAATGGACATACTGGTAAATATTTGAACCTGGTAAGGGCTGAGAGATCTGTGTTAACTTATCTGCTTACAGGAAGAGTGCCAAACTTATTAAGAACATTGCAGGCTACCCTTATTTTCATCTTTGCAAAAGAGAGAAGCAGAACATAGACCCAAATTGCTGTGAAGATTTATGGATCTTTTGTTGTGTGATGTTACATTCATAAACAGCAAAGTTTCAAATCCATTCTAGGAATTTTATACCCCAAATACTTGCAGTAATCATTGCATTTCTTTGTTTTGTAATTAATTCTATGCATCAGCTATATGTCAGAATAAGTATTAATTAGAACTGTCTAAATATTCTTGGTTACTACTAAGACTAGTTCAGGAAAGCTGTCCTTTTAAAAAGTTGCTTTATTTTGGTCTGTTAAGCTGCATGGTAAGCTTATCATTTTCTCTTTGTCAACTAGTGCATGAGGCTTGCTGGTATGAATCCAATTTGCTGGAACTGAATGCATTTCTTCTGTTTATTAAAAGCATATTCCCATATCCTTCTGATCTCTGAGAGAAGTAATTTATATGATCTAAATAAAATGTAGTGATGCTCTGTGAGATCCTTGAAAGCTGTTCATTTCCTTTCTTCGGCTGCTTTCCTTACTCACTGCTCTTATTTTATAAAAAACGTTTTAAAAAAGAGGTGGAATTATAATGCATAAACCTCAGGCAAAAGGTGTGGGTTTCTCTCTCACCTATTTTGAGTAGTTAATTCTAAAATGAAATAACTACAATAACTATACATGGAATTAAATTTTAAGTGATACAGTGCCATGGGTAATTTCTTGACATTTGCTTGTTCTTCCTGCTGAATGTATGTCCAGTTTATTTACAGAATGGAACTAACATCTTAAAGGACGCTCTAAGCTACAGTGTACATACCTATTTTTTTTTCTTTATTGAGAATAATTTTGCTGATACTGTCAGTTGGAGTTGATAATTGAATTTTCATTTTAATGTATTAATTAATATGTGGGTTGTTTTTTGGGTTTGTGTTGTGTTTTGTTGTTTTTTCCAAACCATTAAGTTGTCTTTTTGCAGGAGTGCTGGCTTGTCATTATAAACTTTGTGTATCCAATAGAAAACTATTTTTCAAGAATGCTAAGGACACTTCTAATAAGTATCATTAAGCTTCCAATATTTTGACTGTCAGCACTTTCAATTAGTTTTTATTATGCAGCTATCTCAGTACAAAAACTGTGTTTACTCTTTTATCAATATGACCTCACTTACTTGTGAGCCTTTTCCAAAGTTAAGATTTTAAATACATGTTTAAGGCTTTTAGTAACTAATCCAGCACTGAAAGTGCATGAACATATGCAGTCTCATGTATCAGTTGAGAGTATCAGAGTCAAAGCACTTTATGTAAGTGAAGTAACAGTGTTGATCGGGCACTGAAAATAATGCTTTCATAGTTTTTTGTTTAAAAAAAAGTTTCTCTCTCTTTTTAGTGTACTTTCATTTTCCTTTTCAATCCAGGCTGTTGTTCCAACTGCCAACACTATCATTAGCTAAATTTGAAATATCATATTGATGATGACTGAATGAATTTTTTCAAGGATAGGAAGATTAAAAAAACTTAAACATTTTTGCTTTTTGCCTTGACATTGTAACAGAATTTGCCTTTTATGTTTTCCTCTTATGTCTTCCAAATATTTTGAAGTTTTTTTAAGTCAAACACAACGAAATTCCATACACCAACTCTGAATTTAGAAATATACTCCTCTTAAAATAGTCAAAACTCTTTGCTTACATTCCTGGTAATTCAAAATACACTAAGACTGGACTTTGTTGTACTGTCAGTCGTTGAGCTTCTCATCTAAGGCACCTATTTCACAATAGAACTGTAGAATTTCTTTGTATTAAATAATGTTTGCTGTTCATATGCAAACTTGTCCTGCCACTAATGCCTGTTTAATATTTACTTGTCACTTAAAGTCATAGAATCACTTAAGTTGGAAGAAGCCTCTAAGATCAAGTCCAGCTGTAATTCTTGAATTAATGAAATTTCTTTGCTTGAAGGCCTGTGAAGCACAACCTGAGAAGCATCAGGCTTGTTGAGAGTAAAGGAAGGAGATTATTTTTTTCATCTCTAAATTCTCATTAATGTGATTTTGAAGTGGTAGCTCTCAATTTTCTACACATCTATTTCCACAGAACACTGTGGCTCTGATAAACAAGCAGAGTGCTTTTCCTTCTGTAACACTGCAATCAGCTTGGACAGTCATGCTCGTGCTAGCTTTAGTCTCCCTAGCTGAGGTACCAGGAGTAACACAGCTGTGGTAACCTATGCCCCAGTTAGGGGTATGTAGGCTCACTTTGCTTGTACATTGGATGCTTACTCTAATTGCCTGCAGTGACATCTGTGCTTATGTATTTTAACTGTTTTGTTATATAAGGCTGACAAAATTAAGTGTATTTGAAGTATATCTAACATGCTGCAGCCATATCTCCTAATTGCAGAGCAGATGCAGCCTGTAAGGCAGTGAGCCCTACTCTATCGTTCTTCTGAGAGATGATTAGAAAGGTCTGCTCTAGTTTGATAGTTTTAGGATGATTTTTTATCAGAAATTTGCAGGAATTAGGAAGTGCTCAAGTGCACTATATGTAAATGAAATACTAAAGAGCTAAAATTAGCAAAGGAAACATGAAGATAGTGAAAGGGAAGCCTGGCTCCTGGCAGTCCAAACCTTTGTGGAATCCTAGTGAAATCAAATCATCAGTGCTTGAGTGTATTTTATGTATAAACTTTCAATCCTGCAATCAGATCCTTAATGAAGGAATTCTCCTTTCTCTTAATTTCTGTTAAAAAAAACAACACACTAATCCTTGATTAAATAGAACTTAGAACGTGTTTGGAAAAAAACAGGTAAAAACAGACATGGTGAGTAATGCAGCATTTGTCAGATGCTGGACTGGTAAATCAGTAGAAGGGTAAATACACTTACAGAAAATTTCTTCATTCTAAAATCTCTCCATAGGAAACGTTAAAAAGAGGGAGCCTGCTGTTTACATAATAGGGAGTAACTGTTAGCAGTGCACAGGAATGGACAGCTTGTCAGGATATTGGCATTTGACACACACTGCTTTTATTTTGAGGTACTTCTGTAAACTCATTAAACTCAAGTTTCTTTCAGGTGTTTTAAGAATAGCAACAATGAACACAGTTCAGAGATAGCACAGCAGAACCATTGCCAATAGCAATTCAGAAGGCCACATACACACTGCTTGCTCAAGATAGGAATTCTTATTTTTGCAAGCTGCAGAAGCATTTCAATAACAGTACAAGCACTGAAGATGAAAGTGATTCTTTTGTTCCAAATCCTGTTTTGGAGCAAAATGTTAAATTATTTTACGTCATTGACCTGTGCAAATTATGTTTATTTTCATTTTTGTCCTCCTTTTGTATTTGAACATTTTAGATTGCTCTTTGCAAAGTACTTTTATATTTTCAAAAGTGATGTAAAGTGTCTGTGAAGAAGCCTCAGTGCAAAAAGGTAGCGTTTGACTGACTCAAGGAACTCAGTTTGAGTACTACTGCCATTCTTCCCAGACTTTGATGTGGTTATTGTTGGTGTACAATAAAGAGGGAGAGCTCGGTCTAGTCAATAATTAGACTGGCACTTAAGGACAGATGCCATGGAGGGAAAAGCTCTGGCTGCAGAATAACCCCCAGCAGGCTGGTTCGGTGAGCTAACTTGGAAGATTTTTCCTTCTAAGGAACCTGGTGGCAGCTAGCCATTAAATCAGTTTAGAAGTGGTGTGAAATTGTAGCTTGGGGCTGCAGTGACATGTGTTTAATCTAGCAATGCCAGTTTAAACACAATCCCTAGATATCACATCCTCTCAGTTCTCCTTTCTGCTTCCTTACTTGCCCACAGTTCTCCTGCACACATTAGCTCTCATTCTCAGAGCAGAGGGAAGTAAGTCAGCAAAGCAGCTTTTTGCCTTCTTTTCTGCTTTTCTTTTTTTCTTTTCTTTTTTCTCTTGCCTTCTTTTTCCTTTTTATTTATTTTTCCCCCTTTTTTCATTTTTTCCCTTTTTTTTTTCCTTTTATTTTCCTTTTTTTTTTTTTTCTTTTTTTTTTTTTTCTTTCTTCTTTTTTTTTTTTTTTTTTAGTATTGCCCAGGGATACCTGTTACAGTTTCTAATTAATGTAAATCCATCTTGACACAGCTTAGTGATTAACACAGTGGTGGAGAACCACCCCCAAAAGTCCACCCCCCAGGACTGCCTCTCTATGAAGCAGTTTTCACCATAGCATATTTTGCATCCAGCTGGAGTATTGGTGCACTTGCTTCTCCACTTTGTGGGCCAGTTTAGTCACTTCTTAAAAATGCACACATTACTCTAAATTTTATTCTTTGGCTTGCTTTCAGGGAATGATTTGGTAAGTGCTGGGAGGTACAGAAACAGGTAATGCACTTCTCATCTAGAACTTGCAGCTGCTCTGCTTACAGGATGGAACTATTAGAATTAAATAAGCAAGTTAATAAGTAAATAAGCCAAACCACTCATGTCAGGCTGCTGTTCTACTGAAAAAAGCATTAAGAAAATGTACACTTTTTGGTGGACTTGTCTGCCTTCACCCTTGAGATACTAGTGTATGTAGGTAAGCACTGAGGATATGACTGTTGAAATATAGATATGGTGTCTCCTTTCACAGCATACTTGGATATGTATTTTCAAGGTGCAAGTAATGATTTCTACATGCTGGTCATGGATGATGTTGTTTTGAAGCTTAAAGTGATTTTTTTTCCCCCTGCTGTCTAAAAACTGACGTACAGTTTTTCCTCATTACAGATTGTGTTTTGAAATAATACATGCATGTGATCTGTTTTGATACTTACATAATATCTGTTCTAGGGAACTAATTTGAAAAAAAAAAAAGAAAGTTTTCCTTTTAGGTCTTAATTTTAATCCAAATATTTTATGATGATATTTTCTCAGCAGGAGTAAGACAAGTATTGCGGTGGTGCTGCAAGCCTCAATTTTTATTGACCAATTACCGCAAGCACAGCAATTTATAGAAGGAGCACAGTCAGTGTTTAAAGTTCACTGGGGCTTCAGCTTCCCCAGCCATAAAAGTAATTTATATCTACGTGAATACCACTGGTATTTTTTTCCCCTCAGCTTAACAAAGGAAGCCAGGGGAAGTACAAGATACCTCCTGCCTGCAGGCACACAGGCTTTGAAGGGGTAGCTGGGGTGGGGATGAGAATTCAGTTGGAGATGTCCAGCTGGGGCTTGGCTGGTGCTCCCATGGGCAGCATGGGCTGCCTGGTTGGATATCTCCCGAGTCTGCTACCTGCAGGCTTTAATTGCATGGCACTACTGGCAAAATCATGGCTTCACAGAAAGCAGTGCCTGTGTTTGCTGTGAGTGCACCTCATCATTTAGTTTAATGTAGGTGCTCAGAGGTGCGGAGGGATTTGTGCTTTAGTTTGGGGGGGGTGGTGTGTGTGCATTTGGTATTTGGAGTGCAACCAAACCTGCCAAAGGAGGTGTCTGCTGTGTGTGTGGGTGCAAGTCAGGCTCCTGCTATTTTGCAAAGTCATCAAACAAGGAACACTTTGGGAAAGAGCACTAAAGAGCTGCGGATTATAGGAATGCTGCTGAGCAAAAAGCCTCAATCTTTGTGTGCCTTGTTTGTTTAACACTGGAGAAATAATAATACCTAATTCAATACTTAAAAAGAAGATTTTCTTCATTCTAAACCATTTAATGTTGTCCCATTGACCAGTAATACTTCAGACTTTCAGCAGAAAAGCATGATGCTTATAAAAGTTTCCAATTTTCTTGCATTTCAGATCGCCTTTATTTTGCAATTCTCTACCAAAAACCAAAGAGTGGAGCTGCAAATACCCATTATTTCTGCATAGATGATGAACTTGTGTATGAGAAGTAAGTATCAACTTAGGGTTTTTTCCCCTTTTTTTTACAGAAATAAATTAGTCAGAACAGCAATGAGGAATTAGTCTCATTGGAGAATTAATTACATGAGTTTGGTCTTCTAAGACTTAACATGCCATGATGATTTATAGGCTTTTGAAGGGTTTCTTGCTTTCCCACCAGGATTTCTTAAAAACATTTTCAAAGCAGAAGCTTTAATTATACCCATTCCTGTAGACACAGAAACATAATAGAGCCATATAAATTCAGAAGTGCACATTATACTTCCAGACTAAAAGGGGTGTCTTTGGTTCCTCATGTATTAAGGGGAATGTCTGAACTTCCTAGTATCAGGGAAGAAAATGGCAAAGTCAATTCAAGCTTTATGAGCTGACAGTGGATATATTATTTCCCCTGTAGGGAACAGTATTTGTCTTTTACATGATGTGGAATGTTGCTAATTCTTCAAATAGTTTTGATCAAGGGCATGCTTGCTGTTTTTTAATGCACTAATAAATCTTTATTCTCCGTGTTCCGTTTTCTCTAGCACTATGAGTTGCCTCCTTTTAAAGTAAAGCTTATGAGTTCCTCTTAAAATAGAGTTTAAAAACTTTTGTCAGTGATACAGTAGTGAGAAATAGTTCTTAAAGTCTAGGGTTTTGGTATTGAATGGTGCTGTGTGGAAAAGAAAAGATTTTTAGTCCATGTTTAAAGATGACAAAACATTTCCTCCAACAAAACAATATGTATTTCTGGAAGAAAGCATGCTTGTTTTTAGAATGATGTATGTATATCACATGTATATTATTACTCCTTGCTTTGTGCATCTTGCTTAAAAAAAAGGCATTTATAGGGATCATGTACAATTTTTACCCTTTCTTCTAACAGCTTCTATTCAGACTTTGGTCCACTCAATCTGGCAATGGTCTACAGATACTGCTGCAAGCTAAACAGGAAGTTAAAGGTAATGCTTGGGTTTTTTATTCAAAAGCCAATATTACCGGCATTTTAAAAAACAGAACCAAAATGGGCCAACATTTATTTTGTTGTTATTGTTACTGTTCAGGTGCTTTCCTGTTTTCCTAATCCAGCTGAATTCTGAATATGAATGCGATATTTTAGTGAGGTGAATTTAGGGAGGAGGAAGATGAGGGTGAAAAACCCACTTACTTTTAAGAACCCAAAGATGCACAACTGTGGCAGTAATTGTCATTAAGCTTTAGAAGATCAGTTGCTGAATGAATACAGTCTCTTTAGTAGGAAAAGCTCCTTTCCTGGAATTCTGTTGTATTGGCAACCTGCCAATATTGAGTGAGCTCAAAGGTGTAGTGCTATGTTTTCATTTGAAATTTTTTTTTGTTTGGCTTGGTCTTGGTCTTCTCTTCTGACATTCTTCAATATTGAATAACATTTGATCTTTAGTAGCATTGATAGCATTGTCCTGAAGGAGGTTGCTCTGCTTGTACTGCAGATTATTTTCTCTTACAGGAGCTGAGTAATTTTTGGGATTGGGCTCTTGATAGAGCATAGTGTCTTAAAAATGGATTTCTTAAATTATTTAACATAACTTACTACAAGTTAGTTGACTTTTAGTAGATGTTGGAGTATAAAACCTGTTTGGCAGATAAAAAAGCTTATTTTTGTTAATGTCAGTCATGGTTTGCCTCTTCAAAACTACTTAGATCTTCAAACTGCCACTGATCTGTGAAAAGTGGGAAATATACAGCACCTTATAGTGTAAGAGTGTATTTTTTTTTCATTCCTTGATGTCTGTCACAGATAATAGTTTGCATAATTCAGACTTGCTCTATTATTCTTGAGGTTGTAGAAGCAATTGGCACCTAGGAGTGTGATGTTGCTGCTCTGTTCTTACTAGGGCACTAGAAGAAGGTGTCTGGCTGAGCTTGAGATAAACCCGTTTAGTGGGCCAGGCTGGGAGGTGGTAAACTCCCACCTGGGTAACTGTGTTTGCCAGAGATGATATTCTCTGTTTTTTGTATAAAGGGTGCTCTGAAGCAACACAAGGCGATGTTTTCTTTCCATGTCTTGTGTTTGACATGTTAGGATTTCTGAGAAACATATTTCTGCTACTGATATGGGAATATTTTGTCTTGAATGCATTGAATCTGGTATATGGAACAAGTAACATTGCTATTTAAATGCATAAAATGACATTTTATGAAAGCTTAGCAGTTATCAAAGTGTGCAGTCTCAAGCACCTCAGAATTTATTTCTAGGGCCAGTTCGGGGATAACTGCCACCACACGTGTGTGTCCTTTCTATTGAAAAGGACATTTCACCCATATTCTAAGATAAATAAAGAAACTGTATGCCAAGCCAAGATGACACTTAAAAAAATTATTTATGATAAAGTTTAGAAATACTTTCAAAATATTTTAATCTAAGCATGGTTCCAATCCTTAGAAACAAATGCTAGTGAATTTAACTACATTTGAGTTTGAAAAATTGATTAAAAGCTGTAAACTCTGTTTTTAAATTTTTTGCAACCTGTAATATACTTGTGATGCTTTTGAGAATGCTGCTTTCTATTTTCATAAACGGCTACCTGTTACATAAGGCTTGAAGTAAAGAATGCTAACTAAAAATACAAATGCATTTAAGAAGAAATAGAAAGTATTTCAGTAATTTGTATCAACAATTATTTAGGCTGGATATTGGGAAAAATACTGGAAAAATCTAGGTAGGGATGCAATACACTTTTCCAAAGCTTCTGAGAGACTACTCGACAATATTTTTGGTTCTCTGATTACAGTTAGATGAAAGAAGGTAAACAAACACTTGCATTCCTCTAGTTTTATAAAGAAGGTGTAAAAGGTTTAAAATGTAAAATCATAATCTTGTTCATTTCTTGATACAGTCATTTTCATTGATAAGGAAGAAAATAATTCATTATACTGGCTTTGATCAGAAAAAGCAAGCAAACGCTGCATTCCTCATAGGCTCCTACGCAGTAAGTATTTAAATTTTTACATCAGCTGCTGACTGTGTTCATTTTTTTGTACTCAATTTTTAGAACAGCAAGATAGAAACAATTCTTTTCTCTTAAATAATCATCCTACTAATGTAATTATAGTAATGTACCACATAATAAGAGTTTCTAAGGTCTAGCAGGTATGTGAGTGAAGTTGTTTGATTTTAGGTTTTTTCCTCCCTACTGTCATTTCTGTTCTTAAGAAATAAGAGCATCCCTGAAAAAAAATTAGTGTTAATATTTTAATTTAGAAAAAATAATTGCTTCTTGAAGTTCTGTCTTTCCTTAGCCACACAAACGCTTTTTCTTTTTATAATAGAAACATAGTATCTTGCACAAAGTATAATGTATCATTCACCAGTGAAATCTTAAATAAACCTTCCCTTCTCCATCTGCCTCTTCTCTAATACAAAGTAATCTGTTCAGTTAATCTGGGAGAAGCAGTGAGAATGTGTGATGGGCATAGAGCCTATAGAAAGCCTGGAAGATACAATGTGGCTGGAAAGGTACTAAGCCAAGTCTGTGGCTGCAGAGGGGTGATGGACTTGCTTTACATCACAACTGCATGTATTTGGTATACAAAAATGTAGTCAAGGAATAAAATGCTGAATACTTCAGGATGAAAGCTGTGATGCACCATATTAATGTTGTGTTTTGACTTGTAACACACCTTGGTTGTAACCATTTCTCTTGTTTACTGAGTAATAAAATGAAATGAGAAGCTATGCCCTTTTTGATGTTCGAGATTTGAGGGATTGAAGTTCATGTAGCCTCAGGTTATTCCTATTTATTGGCTGAAAAGGCTACACAGTGCTTTCTGTGATGCAGGCAGTCTCCTTGCTGCCTCTCTGCATCATGCAGGATATCCATTTTCTGTTCCCTGGGGTTTCTCTGTTGTCTATATTCTATAGCATTTTTTACAAATTGAGAACTAAATTTCAAAACGTGTCACTCTTGGTATTTGAATTAAGAATGTTGCTGTAGTCCTGTGCAACCTTAAACCACATGAAAACTGGAAATATGAGTTACTAAGCTTGTTTGCCGTTAAGGGATTATGTTGTCAAAACAGCTGCAGCTTTTACGAAAACTACTTCCTTCTAATTACTTGATCATAAATGAGGTCCAGAGAGTGAGAGGGGACTGGCTTCAGTTACCAGCCACTATTTAGAAATAAGTGGGTTTTGGTTTTTCCTACACTCTTCTAAATATGTGTAGTAATAGCATTGTGTGGCACAGCAGCTGATATTCTGAGCAGAATTTTGATACAGAAGATTAACTAATGGCAAAACAATCTAATAAGAAAATACTGTGCTTGACTATGCAAAAGTATACAGAAAACCTAAAATAAATCTTATTTTTGATCACCTGGTAGCCCTGCCATGTTGCAATAATAGCATGCAGGTGAAGGTGAGTTTTTCAACAGTCTTGAATAAAGCTATAAGATTAATATGTATGGCTTATGACAATCCAAAGCACATTAATTAGAAATGGAGGCTGTTGTATAGATGAGTAGGCAGTTTTTGCTTTAGAGAGCTGCAGTGAAGGAAGTTGGAGTTGCAGAGTAAAGAAAGGATGCTCACACACATCCATGACACAAGATCATGACTGCCTAGCCAAGGCATGTGGTAGGGCTAGTTGCAGACAGATGGCATATGGCAGAAAGAGACTAATCAAAACCACCATAGCTCTCAGAGTTTGGAGAGTTGCTTGAGTTACTATATTGTACACGTTTAATATTTTGGCAGTTTCCCTGAAAAGCTCAGGGGAAAGTGAAGCACAGTATGAGTATCAGTCACCTCCTTGCATGTAGGTATGTCTATCTTGCAAATCTGCAAGTCTAAGATAGTGAGCTAGCTCTAGCTAGATGCTGATTTTCTTTCCAGTGCGATACATTTTGGCTTTGGTATTGCTTTTTCTTTCCAGTAGGGTAGAGTTTCTTCAGAGTTTCATGTAGGAGGGATTCCACTGAAGAAAGATCACAGAAGAAAAACTATGCCCCTGAGGCTTTTTTTTCCCCATGGCATGCTTTGATGATCTTTCATGAAGAGGCAAGCTTAATTACAGAGCTCATTGCTCAAGTGTTCACACATACTTGTTCCATATTTTTGCTTTCTGGAGGGAGAATTGGAATGTTCTCTGTGGAGCAAGCAATGCTAGGGGATCTGTTCAGAATGCCTGATAAACATGTCTATAAGCATATTTCCTGACTGAAAGGAAATATTGATTACTTCTTTATTTAAAACATATGTAGGCTTAAGTGTCTACCTTCTTTAGTTTCAGAATGCCTTGCTTTTTGTTGAAGAAAGATCCATCCAGATACTGGTCAAATCTTTTAAGGAGTTTTTCTGTAATTTTAGTTAATCAGACTGTGTCATGTTGGTAATAGTCTTTGTTGCTTGAGCTCATTGTCATAATTTATTTTCTGATCTTACAGTATAAGTTGTAGGTTGATACTGTATTTTGTTTTCTGTGGATTGAATGTTACTTGATTCTATTTTTTTAGCTTCATGATAGGTTCCCATTTCAACAGTTTACCTTAGGGTTGAGGAGCTCTGTGGATAAGCAATGCATTACTCTGGAGGAGTTCTGGTTCACTCAAGGATGAGCAAGGAAGTAGAAAAGGAATTTGGCCTTTGCAGGTTTAGTCACCAAAACAGTGCTTGTCTACTCGTGTTGAAAGGTGTTTGATAACTTAAGCACAGTTTTGGGGTGCAAGTTGCTGGGTAGATGCAGGTGCTACAAGCTACGTGTTAGTAATGACAGGCTGCAATGTTTTCAAGGATAGCAAGGCACAGTGAGTCTGCGTAATTTCTGGTTTTGTTATCTTTTTTTTTTTTAAACACAGTTACATTAAATTAATGAACTGTATATGACTAGTTTTCCTCTGGGACTTCTATGTCCTCATAAACATTCAACTTCTGAGCATGTCTTTTCAAAGGCTTGTTGACCTCAAATTTGTATTCTTAAACAGAATATTATAACTTCTGGTTAAAGGAATTGTGATATATTAGCATGATTTATCACTTGCCATCTTTTGTTCAAATGTATATGTGTGTGTGTATATCATTTGGGGATAAGGTCCTACTACTAAGGCAATTATGAAAGTCTTCATTAACTGTGATAAGGGCAGCTGTTAGTGTTCTTGTTTTTGAGCAAAGTCTGTTCTCAGTCTCTTCTTCACAGTTGATGTGTTTTAATGTTTCCCCCATTCCCCTTCATCTAACTTTTCTTTCTTTCCTCTTCAGTGGAGATAGTTTATGAATTCTCCAGACTACATACTTCTTTCTCCCCCCTCCTGCATCTGCTGCTTCCTTCCAGGTGTACTTTGATGTGACAGCACAGCCTAACTCAAGCTCTTCAGTATAACATGGCTTTAAGAGTGAAGAACTAAGTTTATAAATACATTGTTATATACGTAGTTTTAGAATAAAATACTAATTTTTTAGAGTAAATCTTAAGAATTTATACCTTAATCTCTTTATTGTTCATCTTTCATCTATTTAATTCTGTGGTTTGTTTCTACATTTTTGCAGACATAATGGGAATAATATTCTTCTATGCAGGTTAGCAAAAATTTGGCACATTCAGGCACACAAAGAGTAGCCAGAATTCAGTGTGTTGGGGTTGAATGTTTACACTTTATTTGGGTGGAGGGGGAAAAGGGAAAGAAAGGGGTGGGGGGAGCTTTGTTCTTCACCTTTTAAAGAAAAATCTTTTCCTTGAAAGCTATCTGCACTGTTCAGGCCTTACCACACTACCAAAGCAGCAGTGGTCTTCTGAGTTGATATCTACAGTGGCTTCTCTTGATTTTCACCAGGACTTGGCTGTGGGTGAGGAAAGTCTGCTTCTTCCATCATTCCTCCTTCTGTATTACGAAAGAAAATGTACCCTCTGTGCCCTGCCCACCCAATTCCCAAGCTCCCCCCTCTCCCCTTGGCTACATTAACTTAGTAACAGTGTTTTTTTTCTCAGGCCTGGCACTAATTATGTACTTGGAGGGTGACCCTTCCAGGGTACCGCCCCATGAACTGCTGTAATTCAGGTCACCTTCTCCAGGACTCATCTCTGTACTTTGTCTATTTTCTCATCTTCTTTCTTCAGGGTAAGCAGCGTTTCCTTCATCCGTTCTAATCCATAGTATTGGTTTTTTGCCTTTTCAATTTGTTAGTGTCCTTCCTAGTTGTGGGCCTAATGCTGGGTAGAAGCTGGAGGTTGGAGAATCAATTGGGACTCACTGGTGTGATGTTGAACTGCGCTGTTCTTACTGTGATACTTGGAGAATTATCTCTTGCTAAGCCTAAGATAAACCTGTCTAGTGATCCAGGCTGGGTGGTGGTGAATGGGTAACTCTGCAAATTCTCAGATTTCGAGTGGGTAAACCATGTTTACCCTGAGCTATGTTTTGGTGAGAGGTGCTTGATGAATAGGTGTCAGAGACAAGATGGACAAAGTACTGACCTTTCATTTAAGCAGAAGGTGCCTGGAGTCTTGGCTGTCTCTGAGTTTGTGTCCTCTAAAATGCGACCTTCTCTGAGCTGTGTCTGGGAAATCGTGATTAATCATCACAGCGGCAGCTTTTCCTGCTGTTGGTACTAGGTTCTATTCCAGGATGTTCCTACAAAACTGCTTGTCTCTATAGGAAAAGAAGGGTTATTCTTTTGGAGGTCACTCACTCTATAGTCTTATGTTGATTTCTTACCTTGCATGAAGTAGTGATGTGCCCAGTCCAGGGGTTTTTATACTTTCCCTCTGCTGTTTAAAAGGTAATTGGAGGTTTCTTGCTTTTGTTTATGATGAACAAAGAGCGTTGCCAGAGACAGGCAGTTACTCACTCTCTGTTGCTTTTATCCACTCAATAACTGTGTTTCTGCCAGTGACGAAACTGTTGGCCACATGCATTTCTTCATTACAACACAAATCCATACAGGAAGCTTTTTGTTCTAATAAACTTCTATTTTAATTTTGCAACATCTAACATTTTGTCCTAAGGAATATTGCTAGAAATTTAATCTACTAACTGAGTAGTATATCCAATTGAGGTTTTAATGAAATAAAATATTTAATACTTTAAAGTTATAACAACTGTATGAGCTTGTGTTTGAGTCTGGTAACACACAGCAGTTATTTGCATTTGTTCAGAATGGGTGGGTTTAATTATTTGCTGTTTATAGCAGTTCAGGCTGTCTTGGATGAGTGACATTTTTGGAACATAGTTGTATCACATAAAATTTGCTTGTTAGCAGTTTAAAATTAATTATCTCATTATTTTCTGGCTTCTAAGTCAGCATGGTTGGTTAAATGTAGCATTTAGGTAGTAGCCTTAAGCATATTTTTCAGTTGAGGGTGAACAGGTGGATAAACATGATTGTATTGAGCACATCATAGATATGAATTTAGAGTACTGTTTGCAGACTTGAGTTGATACTGATTCTAAGAGTAAAGCTTATTTCAATAGCCTATTTAATGTTCCTGAAAAAGCAACAAAAGTTATGTCATAGATTATTATTACCAAACATGTTTTGTCTTATATGCAGCATTACTATTTCACTTGACAGTGCCATGTATTGAAAATTAAGATGCCTTTTTTAAATCAGAGACTCATTTCCCTTTCCACCAGGAATACTTTGCATCCTATTGTGAATATCATTCCAATGATTATAACTCTAGTCTTGGAAACAGTTGCTTGAAAAATAAGGGTGGATTGAAAATAATAATGAATCAGATAAAAACATGTCTTACTAAAAGCTGTCATTCTCTGGTTGATTTTAAATGCTCATAAAGAATGACTGGGTGACCTAATCCTGCAAACCCTTGTATTTCATTGAGTGAACTTGAAAGCAGCTGTCTGACTGCACAGCAGTGTTGGCAGGAGGAGTGCTTGAGTGCACCTTTCCCAGTGTTCAATGCTTGGATGGTTCTTGACCATTCCACAGAGGTGCCTGTAGTTCCTTAATTAGAAACAGATGTCCTAAATGAAAAGGATGATTAGAGCATTGTTAGTGGTTCAACTGCTAATTCCTGGCTATATGTTCAAGTTAAGTAGGATATTTTTTGTACGCGTAAAAAAGCAAATTTCTAAATCATCTGTATACAAATGATTGCAGATTGTGATAAAATGATATGTTTGACTTGAAAGATATCAATTCCTTACAGTAACAATTCTCCTGAGAGGTACTTAAGTAGAAGATTTCTAAATTATTTTCAGTTTTTCTGTTTCTATTTGTGTGTGTATACGTACACATGTATACTCCTATCTGCACTTGCATGTGACTGTAGGAAAATTCTAAAAGCTGAACTTGTAGATGCATGCTGCATTGACTAAGTTTTTTTGAAAGAAGGCCTTTTTTTTATTATTTCCCTAACTGCAGGAAAGGAGCCTCTTGGGAAATAATTTTAAAATTCTAAGTATTTTCTTCATTTGTATATACACAAAAGGAAAAAAATTATCCCAGAGAGTGAATGCTTCTGCTAAATAATAGCTAATATCATTGCTTGAAATTTATTTTAATATTTATATCTTTTTAGTAGTCAGTTTTGTTTGTTGCTTTACTGGCATTAACCTAAGAAAACAACTTTATTTGTGAAAGTTTTCGTCACCTTAGGAAACACAACAGCAGAAACATAAATTGTAATCAGCATCTGCACAAATTAGTTTCAGCTGTAGTATATTTTGATTTCTGGAGTTTGTCTTCTCTCATTTCCTCTCCTTCCTCCAGTACATATCTCATTAATTTACAAATATATCTTTGTTTCGTTATTCATCAGATCAACATTTCCATTCTGTTCTTTTCTAAAACTTCAGTTCTGCTTGCTGCCTTAGAAAGTCCTTCTCTCTTTCAACACTTCTGTCTGCTACAGATATTTGATCACTACTACTTTCTCTTTCCTGTTTATTTGCTTTCTTTAGTCCTTTGTTCACTCACATCAGTCCAATGAAATTGTTCATCTTTAAGGCTTCCCTGGCCTCCTCCAGGTCAGAAACAGTATTATATTTAGTTTTATACAGATATAGATGTGTCAGAAATACTTTTTTAACTGAATCTTTCCTTAAATGCTGACTACTGCATTTGGTTCACTTTGGTTCATGGAGCAGTGCAGGAGCAATCCCAACAGATAATGGGCATTCAGTCCACAGGACCAGACTAAATCCAGCTGTTAAGCTTAAAAGCTGCTGGACGTATATAGTAAAGATGTCAGATCTTCAATGCTGTCTCTCTGTCTACTGATGGAATTCTTTTGGTGCAGACCATTTCCTAATGCAGATGTGTGGGTTCTGCTGCCTTGACATCTGTTGCTTCTCTGAGCTTTGCTGCTTGAGTCTTACCTGCTACCATACATAGAATTTGGTTCACCCCAGCCTAAAACCAGGCCCCACCCATTCAGCCTTCATCCAGCCTTGGTTACATCCAGGATTTCTAGCTGGGTACTCCCTTAACCTGTGGCAGAAACTGATCCTGTCTCTACTTTGACTATCACAGCTTCTTCTGTTGTGTTACTGCCAGGATGCTTTCCGTGTGAAGTAATTATCTCTTTATGGTCTTTCCCATTATGTGTGAATGTCATTCTTCCCCCCCTTTGAAGCACTCTACACCATCGCACTCATCCAGCTATTCTCATACTAACCTAGTGTTTTTGCAAACACTTTTCACTGAGTACACCATCAGACCATTTCATCAACTGCTGTCTCTGCAGCTGTTCACTTGCTGTGTCTTTTGTGTGTAGTAGTGTCACAGCTGAGTGTAGCAGGATCTCTTTCTGTCTCAGAATAAGTTTCCTTCTTCAGTAAATATGCTGTATTTTGCTACAGTTGAACAAGTTATATTTTTGCTTTACAAAATCAGATTGGGTTTTTAAAATGTCCTTGTATGGAGGAAGTTCTTATATTTCTGTGTTCATACACAGACAAGACACAGAGAAGTCCACACACGTATGTGTGTATGTTAAAAAGGTGTTTCTAGCAGATTCACTGGTAATGTAATCTCAGAAGCAGGATCTGTGCTTGAGAACTAACATATTAGAACTAACTAACTTATTTTAATACAACACAGTGAAATAGAAAAAAAATTGTCTTTTGCAGCTCTTACACTTGTAAACAAATGCTTCTGCGTTCAATCTTGTTTCCTTTAAGAAGCTGGTAGCTCGGAAAAGCCAAGGATTTCTCCCATACCTAGCTTTTATATGTGCTTACAAAATCAGCTAGTATTAGTTGCATTTTTATTTGCCTGTGGTACAATTAGAACAATTAGTACAAGTAGTACTGTGTACTACACAATGTAATAGCACTTAAGTCCCGTTGGACATTAGGAGGAATTTCTTCATAGGAAGGGTGAAGGACTGATTAAGCATTTTAATGGACTGCCCAGAGAGATGGTGGATGAGAGGTTTCAGGAAAGACTGGATGTGGCACACAGTGCCATGGTCTACTTGACACAATCATGTTTGGGCAAAGGTTGGACTAGGATGATCTCAGAGATCTTTTCCAGCCTAATTGATTCTGTGGTTCTGTAATCCTGTTTTTTCCAGGTGATTCATTTCTGGCTACAAACTCTGTCTAATTACTGTCTGTTTTCTAATTCCATTTCGTGACTCGGGTTTGTAAGCTTTTCAGGGTCAGGGCTCTCTTCCTGATAAACAATAAGTGCTTGATTTGTATGGTTGCTAGCAATGTGTTCACTGTCCTGCAAGATGCGAATTAGGACTGTATCAAAGCACACAATTTGAAATTTCTTGGAAGATAACCTTTACATCCAAATCAGGCAATGAATGCCTGCAGAATAGAAAATGAATTTTGCCATCAGAGGCTAGGCTATTCAATGATACTTGGGGAGGCTTTTAAAGTATATTTTCTATTTTGGGTATATACTTGCAAATATAAATGTCACTTATCTCTCCCCAGTGAAAGCACACACACACAAAACATGCAGTTTTCATTACTTAGCTATGTCTCAAGAAAGACTTATTTTTCTGTTTTCTTCTGCCAATTTCAAGGGAAGAATGCTCTGAAAATACTTTACACACTAATTGAATCAGGAAAATCAAAGGGGTCACCTGTTGGCCATGTCTGTTTTAGCTGTCTGTTTAGGCTGTGTTTCAAGCTGGGTTTATTTGTTGAGATTTTCAGCAACATCTGTTCTAACTCTTGTTTTCTGTGTGTGTGTGGAGATAGGATGTTTAAGGTATGTTAAGCCATTTGTTCAAACTGGCTTTGCGGCAGCATCAAAGAAATTTGAAAGGCAATGCCAACTTTTTAAAGAAAAAATGTCCATAGCAACAGAAAGTCATTACTGCATGCCTTGATTTTGGGAAGATGTTTAATTAATACTCATGAGGATTTTTACTTTCAAATAACTAAGGGAAAATGTCATTAGTATAAAAGAAATAAATAATTTTACTGAACATTCGTGAAAAACCACAATTTTCTGTAGAGTGTTAAAGCAATTCCAAAGAAAAAGTATTAACTTGAAATTACTGAATATTGACCTGTTAATGACAGCTTGTTATTAACAGTTGTTACCTCCTAGCCATGCTGGGGATGGTGTTTAATGGTATTTGAAGAAGAGATATGCAAAAAAGAGGAGTTTTAGGTATTCTTTAAGGAGACCTTAGTGTTAAAGGCTATCCAAGAGGGATCAGACATGTTGTGATGGAAGACCATATGGATATTTCTCGTAAGTTGGTCCTTTGTGAATTTTTTTCTGAGTGTTTTTGACAGTAGAAAGTTGGGTTCATTCTGTTCGTAGTATTTTTCTTCTGAAGCTACAGATTCCCTTTTTTTTGTTTTGTTTTGTTTTCTCTTAGTTTATGGCATCTGGATTTAGTTACTGGATATTGGCTCAGCAGTGCAAAGGAGGAAGTACAGAATTTGGATTAATGCAAATGTTC
Source organism: Dicaeum eximium (assembly GCA_013396995.1). Taxonomy (NCBI): domain Eukaryota; kingdom Metazoa; phylum Chordata; class Aves; order Passeriformes; family Dicaeidae; genus Dicaeum; species Dicaeum eximium. Next base: position 48,981 of record VWZP01008546.1, read on the forward strand.
TGATGTAGGAAGATCAAAACATACATAAATAACTCTTTTAGTCTTGTCTGCTGTGTGTACCAACAGTTTGTGTACCAGATGATTCATTGCTTTGCTGATATCTCTGCAGGTTTTTATCTTTTGATTTACATCTTAAAAGCTTAATTTAAAAAAAATCTACAAACTGGTCAAACAGAGTTGTAGTAGAAATTTAAGAATCCAGATTAACAGGGACTTTTTCACTTTAGCCTATATTTGAGCAACTCCTGCACAAATCTATAAGGATTGTTTTAAAATATATATTTCTTTAGATTGACAAGATTTTTATTGTTTATGTTAGTTTTATTGTTGCACACTTGCAAACTTTTGTTCTTGATGCCACTCTTTTCCAACATTTTTGCACTCTGTGGTAATTATTATGCCTTCTGTAGTAAACAAATTACTTGAAATGATTGAAGTCTGTCTTAAAAAAATGTTTTTCCTTTTCTGTCTTTTACCAAAAATAGATAATATACCTGAGAGAATCCCCAGAAGATGTGTACAGGCTTATATTGTCAGGAAGTGTTTCATATCTTCCTTTCAGGTAAATAAAAGTTGATAGAACTTTCTGTACCTTGACATTTTGAAGAAGAATGTAACATTTTTCAGTGCTAACTTTTGCTGTGTTGGTTTTCTGGGGTTTTGTTTTATTTTGCTTTGTGTTTTGGGGTGGGTTTTTTGTTTGTTTGGGGTTTTTTTGTTTGGTTTTTTTGTGGGTCTTTTTGCTTGGTTTGTTGATTGGTTGGCCTTTTTTTGGGTTGGGTTTTTTTTTTGTTTTTTTTTTTTTTTGTGTTGAAGTTTTTACTTGTGTTGAAGTTCTTACTACTCACTGTCCTAACTTTTGGTACTCAGTGAATCAGAGGTGTTACCAGCTGGTACTGAAGTGTACCAGCAGAAGGTGAAGGAGCCCCACGTTTTTGTATCCACTCATTGAGCTTTTTTATCTACATTGCTTCTCACTTGTCAGTCTGATTTTGTGCCAGCAGCTGGTAGTTAAACATATCAAAATATCTGTCATTCACCACAGAGGGCTTGCAATACTTAAATGCATTCTTTATGCACAAGACAGTATTTGCAGATTGCTGCACATATTTGACAAGTGGGAAGTTGTCATCTGTGCATTCCAGGAGCCCTCCGCATTGCCTGTGCCCTACTGTGCTATCCCTCCAACACACATCAGGGTGGATGCAGTTCCCTGGGAGGACCATGGCCTGAGAATGTGAGGCTGCTTCTATCTGTCTCTACAAGGCTTTATCCATTTGTTCTTTCTCATTGGGTTGTCTAAGAGACACGTGTTACTATGATGTCACCTTTATGTGTCCTTTCTTTTACTTGAACAACATTCTATTACTTCTGTCTCCTGCTAATTTATGCCTCTTTTCATACTGATTCATAAGGAAGGAAAGGTTAGAAAAAAATGCTAGAGACAGCCATCCAAGTTCTTCAGAAGTTCTTCTTTCAGTTGAAATTAGAACATGAAATGTTTTTACTTACTAGAAACATTAGCTGATAAGGGCTGCATGGTCTCAAGGTGTCCTGCCAAGGCATAATATTCCCTGGTGTAGATTCAGTTTAATTTATTTATTTACTTCACTATAGTATTCCTGTAGAATTCTTAATCTGTGGTGCTTGTGAGATTTAATAATGGTCACATACTAAGAACATGCAATTCCTGGATCAACAGAATTTAAAAACTTGTAATTCAAAGAAGTGGTTTTAATGAAACTAGTTTCTCTTCTTGCATGAACCATTTATGCTTCTTCAGGAAAATATTTTATTATATTTATGAAGATGTTTATCCTAACAGTCCATGTCAGACACTGAACATTTCAGCTTTACAAAAACTGTAGCTGCAGTAATTTACTGTTGTATCTATTAAGATAACTTATTTTATGTTTTGTTATTCTTTTAAGATTCAAGGTACGGGAAATTAAGTAATCATGTGACATAATTATTTCAGTTTAATAATAATTTCCTTGAAGTAATTTTTAAAATATGTTTTAGAGAAGTATTTTCAATTGCTTTCACTTGGATTAAAATGCAATAATTATGTTGTGGTCATTGTGTCTTATAGGGATGCTTCCTTTGGTACTTGCAGTTTTCATCTGACACTACTGGATTGTTTTCATGCAATAAACAAGGTCAGTAAACTAATATTTTTCATGTTTCAACAAAGTAGCTAAGTGTTGCCTATCAGAAGAAGGAGGCTTAGGAAACTAGGATCCAATTTGAGCTGTGATATAGCAGATCTGCTGATTGTTGCCTAGTTTAATATGCATTATGCATTGTCACAAAAGTAGATACAGCATTGATAGAAGTCAACCAATACTTTATACAGTCAACAAGAGAAGATATTAAAGAGGGAATTTTGAGTTTTACTTGTGTAATCTCTCAGGACACTAATTCACCTCTAATCCTAAAAGCTGTGTGTTAGGTTTATTATATGCCCCCTAGTGTTATGTATTAGGCTGAGCATAGCTTTTGAAAGTGGTTTTGAATGCTATACACTTCTGGCATTTGCAGCACATGCTAATGATTTCAAGTTTTGCTTTATTAATAGAAATAGAACAAATGTTAGGAGGTACATGCTTCTTTTTTTAGCTATAAAATTATAAAATCTAGTTTTTAGAGCAATATAGCAGTGAAGTGATGCAGCATTAAAGGATAGGGGAGTCATAACACGTACTTTTTAGTCCGTATGAGTAGTGTCATGGGGAATTCTGCAGCTGTCCACCGTACTGTTGTCTTTTGTATTATGGATATCTCTACCAAATAGTGATGTTTTTACTGGTTAAATCAGCTTCTTGAAGATTCGTGATTTTTCAGCTTTTCGGGGTATTTTGAAATTAGTTACTTGTATGCCAAGACTGGTGCATTGCTATTCTTGTTGGTGAACAACAAGGAAAGCTATAGAAGATTAGGTAGTAAAAGAGAAAATTAGAATGTAGTGTTTTTAATATCTGGAGATATGGGATTTATCTTTGTTTGTCTTTCTGTTTTAACAAGTGGATAAATGATTAGTTACTCAAATGATTACATTTTTATACAGTGTTAAGAATTATGGTTGTGGCTAATTATGGGACATCTTGGACTCACAGTAATATCTACTTAGGACTTTACAACTGCAAACAATTTCAAATCAGTGAAGGTACTAGCAAATAGCATTTATGCACAAAAAATATTTCCAGTCCTTTAATGCAGTCTTTAGAATCTACTCATAGCTTAAATAGATATTTTTTGCTGGTTATTTTTCTTTTTCATTTTGTGCACCTGGCAATAATGAAAAGACCAAATGCTTCAGTAATCTGTGATTTTTGTAGTGATTCGGTGAAAACAAAAAAAGTTGGTTTATTCATCTAACTTCGCTTATATTGAAATTTACCAACCTGTTTTGAGGCAAGACTGAGTTTATCTGTATTTCTTAAATTATGTGAAGAAAGAGGAGAGTATGTATTAAAGGACTTTATGTAACCAAAAAGAGTAATAAACTGTCCTCATTGAAGAGACATCTTTGTTAAGAGCTGTGTTCTGAATTTTAGGCTTTGCAGTATGGTTTCCTGGATTTTAGTACATTTGATGTAAATGAATATGAGCATTATGAAGTAAGTGTTCAGTATCAATCTTTTGATTTGTTTGCTGTTACTAATGCTAAAGCAATTGCTTATAATTTCTGATATTATTTTGTAATATTAAGTTCCATTTCTGTTTTGTCCCTTTAAGTTACGATAGTTAAATAAAGATTCATGGTCACAGAGAGAATACTAAAATTCAGATTTAAGCATAATTATGCTCAAACATGGGGAAAAGCAGAAACCAAAATGGGAGTAAGTGGGAGTCCCCATTATTATCAAACCCCTGGATATTCTTGAGCAGTCTTGATGGAAAAAACTGAAGGGCATACAAGCCCAAGTCTAACTAATGCTAGAGAATAATCAAAGTATGTATTTGGGAACACATGGCAAAAATGTAATAACAGTCTTTGAGGTAAAGAAGGAAACAGAGAAACTCCAAGTGCACAATTCACTGAGACATAGGAAATTATTGTGACAATGAAGGACTGCAACTCTTGACTGTATGCAGTCCCAGAAATGCAAAGTTGTCAGATATCTGTAAAGAGAAAATTAAATGCTCCTAGAGCTTAAAAAATCATTATTTTATTTGTGAACAGAGGTAATACCAATTGGTAAGACCAATTAAGAATCCTATAAAAAATAAAAATTTGAAAGTTGTTCTTCACCTGAAGGGCATCAGTTGCACTGTTCTAAAACTGATGTAGAAAGACAGGAACATGGGAGAAACGTGAGGTTGAGAGCATCTGTCATCCTCATGATGAAAAAAAAAAGCAGGCAACTAACACAACTTTCTTTAACAAAAATTATACATCAATTCTATCTAGCATGTATTTTGAAACAGTAAGGAAAAGACTGAAAATACAGGGATAATGATAAACCAAGCATTTTCTCTTGACAGAGAGCAGAAAATGGAGATTTTAACTGGATAATACCAAACAAATTCATTGCCTTCAGTGGACCTCATTCAAGAAGTAAAATTGAAAATGGTATGCTTAAAAAAGGAGGTGGGGAACACAAGCCCACTGCTTTCTTAGTTGATTGTTATCAGTAAGAACAAGCTTTAAAATTGTTCCTCAAACAGTGTGTTTTTTCCTTGGCTCTTTTCCTTTTATAAGAACTCTGGCAGTAAAATTTTAATGCTTGGTTTAATTGTATCTAGGTGATTGTATTAAAATTTCATTTTCAGTTAGTCTATTTCTTTGTCTTGTCTCTATTTTGGAAGTGTTTTCATATCTTATTTTTTAGTCTTTTTTTATTTCTTCAGTTTAAGACTTACTCTCTTTTTTTTATCTTCTGTTCTCAAATAGGCTATCCCCACCATGCTCCAGAGGCTTATGTCCCATACTTCAAGCAAAATAACGTCACCACTATAATACGCCTCAACAAAAAACTGTATGATGCCAAACGATTCAGAGATGCTGGATTTGAGCATTTTGATCTCTTCTTTGCTGATGGAAGCACACCCAGTGATACTATAGTTAAAACATTTCTAAATATTTGTGAAAATGCTGAAGGTGTAATAGCCGTTCATTGCAAAGGTATGATGTAAAAACCAGTTTATATTACTAGTGATGTTTATCATTACAATTTCTGAGGTATTTTGTGGTATAATTCTACTATATTTAGTTATTAACATCTCTGCCAAACCGCAACTTTTCGATTCAAATTATTTCTATTGTTCTGTTCAGCACTTCATCTTCTAGTTAAGTACCAGAAAAATCTTCCCATCCATTCCCAAAATCAGACTGGGGGAAGTGACATTCCCAATACTAAAAGCTCTTTCTGCTAGAGAGTGGTAATACTTTCAAAGGATTCTGAGAATGGGCAGGCATTTGAAGTCCTGTCAAGTTCTCTCTTAAAATACATGTTTAAATATACCAAGTCATAAACTTTTGGAAACAATGCAGCATTTTGGGGAGATTCCTCAAAATATATGAGAGCTCGTCTACAACCACCCAAATCTTCATCCCTCAGAAACTCTTTATACTAGTCTGGGCATGCTCTGAATATCTGTTCCTCCAGAGTTAGACTGCGAAGATTTTAAGTATGCAATTGCATACTATTCCAATGCAGTTAGTGTGTATATATATTATTCAGTTTTCAGTGGTTCTAGAGGCAGTATGTTTCCTTCCCACACCATCTTTAATAGTCTATCAGACATTTCTTCTCCACAACTTTGCATCACTAGTGTACCCAATAGTGCTGTGATTGAAGGAGAAGAGCCTTTTCTTAATCTGTTTGCTTTGGACCTACAAAAACTGCAGTTTCATTCCTGTATCTGCCATCCATTTGCTGCATTTAACAGAATTATACTGGAAAGTGAAAGAATTGTTGAAATCAGCATCTTGACTCTAGGAAAACAAGTGCATACTTTTATTCTTCACTAAGGTGATAAATTCAAGCATATCACTTAATTGGTAATTAATTATGCCTGAATATTGAGTATCAGTGATACAAGTGCTTTGTTTTCACTCAAATTAAGGTGTTCTTTGGCAGATGTCATAGTAATGTGTCTAGAGTGTGCTTACTCTTGAGGAAGTGTAGAATCCTGTAGCCTGTTCCTAAAGCTGAGCAAGTCATGGAAGCTGCTGTGTGGTTGTCTTGGCTGTTGTGTTATACAGAAGATTTTACACTGGTGTTGATCAGTCAATTGTTAAATGACAGAAGGTGGTGTGTGAATTGCATGTACAGCAGGTGATTGAGGAGAGATGCCACTTAGCTTGAGCGGTCCTCTTTTTCTTCTCATGTTTCCCAAGGTAAATAGAACTGTTTTGAGGGCCATTTTAAATAAGGTTTCTTACTCTGGAGTACTTCTTTCCTGTGCTAGCTACTGCCCAGACTTGCTTATTGCAAAATTTGTCTTTTTTTTGGGAGTTAAAGAGATTAATTAGAGGAGGGGCTGGAAGAACATCTGATTTCAGTGCATTGTATGATTAGTTTGCAAGAAGGTGCTGGGGGAATTCTGAAAAGGAAAAAAAAAAAGGTCAGCTGTTTTATCTCATGCTCAAAAACATTCTCATACCTTCATACACATTCATAGATAGATAGGTAAATAAAGGTAGCTAAACTTACAGATATTTGTAAAGTTGCTGGCTTTGGAAGGTTACCTCACTCAAAAAAATATGGACAGTGTGTTAGTAACCTGGTATATGAAGAAATAGATTGAAGAGTAAGTTTCCCTTACCACATTTGATAAGTAGAGGTTTGTTTTGATAAATTGGGCAGGTAACTACTTGTCCAAGTAACAGTGTCCATAGTTACAACAGATTCCAGATGAAGACGGATATATAAAAGAAGCCATTCTTTTCTATTACACAGCTGGTCTTGGACGAACTGGCACACTTATTGCCTGTTACATCATGAAGCATTATCGGATGACAGCTGCTGAAACTATTGCCTGGATCAGAATAAACAGACCTGGCTCTGTGATTGGACCTCAACAGCATTTCCTCATGGAGTAAGTAGTTTGAGTGTAAATTATTGCCAAAAATAAATCTAGATGTCTTTTTCTTCTTCTTCTTCTATTGTACATTTAACAATCTTCAGTGTTAATTTGTTGTGTTTTGGGCCTTTTTTTCCATGTTATGATAGCAAACAGGCAGAACTTTGGACAGAAGGGGATATTTTCCGTGCAAGGTTGAAACGAAACCATAAAATTGCTGTAACAAGAATTCTGTCAGGAGTAGATGATATTTCAATTAATAACACAAGAAACAGGAGAAGCATCCAAAAGGACATTGAACTGGTAACCATCCAAATATTGTGCTCTTGTAAAAGTTGGAACTGTTGAGAATCTCTCAGGTTCTGAAAAACCTGTGGGTACACTAAAACTTTGCTAATCAAATTTTTTTTTGGTTCACCCTTTTTGTATAAAAGGATATGGGGGGGAGAACTAGGGATGACAACTATGAAAAATTAAGTTTAGAACACAGGTGAAGTAGGAGCATCATCATGCTTTAGTCTTTTGTAATTAGGTCAACAATAGAAAAAACGTACTCACATTCTGCAGTCAAAAACCACTGATTTCATTTTGGATTGTCTGTTGCTTCACTGTGTGTATTTAAAGGGAGGGGATGAAAGGGTGGGTTTTTCTACTTGTTTTAGTTTCTAAGTAATTGCAACTTCTGTAATACCTTTTGATGGTGCTTTTTGAAAAAAAACAGTACTGCTGTTTTAAAAAGGCAGGTGAAGGAGAGAAATGTTGTATTTAGTGAAGATCCTAATGTACCTAAGGAAAGATTTTATAGTATATTGCTTCCAATGCTTTAAAAGTAGACAATATTCTGATGCATGTAAGTCGTGACACCACTTAATGGTTTACAGCTTCTAAAGCAGCAAACGGGAAACTGGAAGGAACAGAACTATATTTATGCAAGTGAATTTCCTTTGTCTTTATCCTGTTGAGATAATTCTAATTTTAAGCTTTAAAATAAGGTTAATTCTTAAATATCCAAGTGTCTATATTTAATCTTGATTTATCCCTTTCCCCCCTACACTTATCCAGTACAGTGATGATGATGAAACAAACTGTTTAACACAAGGGGATAAGCTTCGTGCTCTGAAAAGCAAAAGGCAAGCAAAAGCTCCAACTGCATCTCCACCAGCGTAAGTCAGTTTCTGAATATATAAAATGCCAGAAACACTTTTATCTTCTTCTTCATGCATACTTCCTGTTGCCCACAAATGTTTGTTATCAATGCTGCTTTTACTCCCTTAAAGCAAACATCATGAGATTTATCATTTCTCTGAAGGCTTGGTGAATGCTGAGGAGGCAGAACAATTTGCTTAAAGAACCGCGTGACTGAATTTAGAGTTTTCTGCATAGTTTTTGATGCTGGTATTCTGCACTTTACAAGCTTCTGTAGCACTTCTGAATGCTTTACTTTTAGTTTAATCACAAACATTCCCTTGTCTTTCCTGTAGTAGTATAAATATGAAAGAATATGACTCTGTATGGTTTTGTTTGATTGCCTCAAATAAGATACATGCTGGTGTTTGGAGTAAAGTCAGCTACCTAAAAAGAGTTGAAAGAAGGATTTTTAGTTTTATTTCATTTTCTCTTCCTTGGAAACGAACTTTCCCTAACTCCTGTGGGTTTTGTGATAATGTCTGGTGGATCTGGAAGGCAGAGTAGCCACTGTTTCAGTAAACAAATTCAAAGAAGTGCATTTCTGTCAGTGAAACTGGTAGTCTCTTTATTTTAGGCAAGTCCTGAAACACCACCTGTAAAAGAAAGTTTACATCTGTTGTAGCTTGTAGCAACTGGAGGTCCAAAATTTATCTGCCTGACCTTAAATAAACGGCAAAAGAATGCAACACTTCTAATACTTTGCTGGATCTCATTTGATTGCTAGGAAAGGAATGGTGATCTCTGGCTGTCAGACTTTTGTGAATCACACATGACCAAAGTCACAGGCCACAGTCAACTTGACTTTTGTTGTGTTGTCCTTCTGTAGGATATGATGCTGCTACCTTGCTGGCATTTTCATTTTCTTTGTCTTCTACTTTAAGATCACCACTGTCATCAGACTTTTAGAAACAGTGAGAAGTATGTAGTAAAAATGTGCTGAAGGTAAAGGAATGTAGCTCTGGAAACCTTCATACATTGCTATGTCTGATTTCTGCTTTTGTTTTAAATTACTGTCTTCAGTTCATGCTTATCATTTACACAGGCAGCCATATAAGAAACAACATACTCAGAACAAAGACTGCCCAGCTGACTTTTAAAAAATACCAGAACACATCACCTCAGTTACCTCAAACAGCGCAGTAAAAAACAACTACCTTGCTGATTAGTTTTCAAGGCACAGAAGCGCCTTAGTTGTCAAGTACTTAATAGCCACACACTTACTGTATGTTCCATATGATGAATATAGACTGTGTGATAACCTATTCAGAACCATTGACTTAATACCTTCTTAATACAAGACCTATCTGCTATTAAAATATTATTCAGCTCATGAAATGTTCTGCAATGTCTGCTCTAATTTGCTTCTACTTGTGTAGAATTAAAAAAATTGACCTGGAGCTTATAGCTGGTTTTTACATTGTGCATTGTCACTTAAGGAGTTTCAATTTACCTTTTTCTGCTCCCCTGAATTATTTTTATGGTTTGCAACTTGTACTTAAATAATTCAGTGAAAAATGAATGTGTAAACTCATACATTTCTTTGTGTAACTGTTGTTTTATTGCAAGGAATATTTAGCTGCCTTACGTGAGTCAGAAGTTTTCTCTACTACAGGAGGTGACTGTCTCTTTCCTTTTTAGTTTAGTCTGTTAAAGTAATTATTCTTGCAGTGAAATGGATTACTTTTATCTAAGCAAACAAACAGAAGCTTCTAAATCTTCCAAGTATTTTATTTCAGAGGAAAAAAGAAGAGGGGTGAGGGAGGCAAAGTAAGAGCACCAGAAGCTTGGACAGTTACGTGTTTTTAACACTAGAGGCATTATTTACTTTTAAGTCACAAGGGATTTGTATAGAGTGTTTATTGAAGTCGGCTGTATAAATTCTTTATGGGCTGATGACTGGATATTGTATGTATGTTCTAATAAGCAATATTCTGCATCTGTGCAAAGGATTATGAATTGGCTTTTGCTTCTTACATGGAAAGGTAGTACACCTCATCATCTGGTTGTTTACGTAAGTTGTTTGTTTCTGCAAACTTACCTCAGATGTAATGTTTTAGTATCAGAATGTCTGATTGTGAAGTAGGATGTGTGAATACAGGCTAATCCAACTGCATAAGAGATGGCAGCAAGTGGCCAGAGATGTATTGTTCCTGCATGCACTTATTTCCAAGAGTGATACAGACTTTGTTTGAATTAGGTGACTTTGGTGAGGATTTCAGAAGATTTGCTTTGATTCCAGCAGCACATGGGTACTACATTGGCAATTTATGGCTGCATGGATTGTTAGTCATAGAAAGTAAGAAATGCTTGGCAAAGTTTATAGAGCAGTATCCTTTTGAAGAACTTGAAACAAGCTAAAATGCACCAATAGCTTTTGCTTTTGATTTTTTTTTTCATCTCTACCTCCCCCTCCAATCCCTTTTTAGATGGCTCCTAGCTATGCTGGTGTCTACACTGTGTAGCATTGTCATCTGGTGGATTGTATGTGGCTCCCTCCTGCCCAGCCTGCTATTCTGTCTAGATGGTTTAAGAACATAGTAACCATCAGGACCCTCTGAGAGAGAGCCACTGTGTAAGTGTCCCATTCCATTTCTCTACAATAGCTCACACTTTCTGTCTACTATGTCTCATAAATGCATGTTTTCATGTCATGTTTCTTACTGTCTTTGTTGCAAGAGTGAATTTCACTGCTCTGGCTTTGTTATATTCTTGTGTATGTTATTGGGAGTAATTGGGTGATTTTTATGGCTGCCTTACAATACACAAAGGCAAAGAGCTCTTAGAATAATTTTTAGTTTTGAAGTGTTTCTTCTTTGCAGATAAGAAAAAGTATGTAAGCAAAATTATCTGTAAGAAAGAAAAAGTACTACTTTAAAATATGATCCTATCCTTTGCATATTGCAGATGTTAGCTTTAGTTTTGCTTCGAAGTTCATGAACTTGCAAAGTAGGCTAGTTTCCCAACACATGATTTTATTCCTATGAAATACCAAGAATTAGAATTTGTTAGAAATTTGTCAGTCTTTGTTTCTATGTTCTTTCTTTTGTTAGAAATGTCAGGTCTTTGTTTCTATGAAGAGATCAAATATTATATGCCATGCCATGAAAACATGACTTGTTTTACCTTTTTGACATAACAGAAGATGGGGCAGGTTGCAGTGTTAGGTCAAGGCTCACTTGTTTACCCAGCCAGTCTGGTTTCATCATCTTTTGTTCACAATTATGTTTTCCAGAGCTTTAGGAGACTACTTAATTCCTTTATTCTGTTACTTGATTCAGCAGCTGAGAAAACATTAACAGCATATCAGTTCCTTGACTACAGTTTTCACTCTTTCTTTACTCCACTTTCATCAGAGTAGCTGCAGTGATTTCCATGCCTTGCTTCTACTTAAAAGGTGCAATGTTTTCATCAAATGACAACATACATCTTTTGGTCAAACAAAAATTCCAACAGCATGCAGAACTGCCAGGAAATGGAAATGAACTTTTTGCTTGCTTCTGAGTCTCCCTGTAGCTCCTCTGCCATCACCACCTTCAAAGTAGAATGGTTACTTCGGGTGAATGCTTGAAACCTTGGTGCTCTCAGATTTAAAAAATGGTCAGAAAGTCTTTTACTGAGTAAGAATAGGCATTCTCTCCTAAGAGGCATGAAGGTTGAGATTTTCTGTCATCCTTACCTTTGGCATTGCAACTTTTTGTCTGCACTTTTTAAAAAGCATGAAACTCTTTCTGCTAACCTAAGTCACTGAGTAACTGTAGAATGAGAACTGAGAGACTTTGGACAGGTTAGTTATTCAGTTAGTCTTCACTGAGGTCATTTTAATCTGTTATTTTCAAGAAAAAAATGATAAAGAAATAAAGATCACTTCAGCTTATTTTTTTCCCTTACTTTGTTAAACAACATACTTGAGAGGCATTATTTCAAATAACATAAGAGGCATGTTTTCAGAGTTTTACACTGAATGGAGCACTATTTCTTTTGTCAGTGGTCTCTGGAAGTCCGATCTCAGATTTCTGAACACATACTAAAAGGCTAAACTTAAAACACAGGTTAAAGAGGTGAAACAATCTGTGCTTTGTTTTGCTGTACTGTGCTGTAAGATCAATTTCAGTCAACTACCATCCTTTCTTTCTCTTACTGTGTCTGTGTTCTGTCTAAAAACTAGAAGCACTTTATTCTTGCTAGATGAAAAGAGACTGATTTGGTAGATATGATGCAAGTAATTTGGTTATTCCATTTGCTGGGAATTTCCAATTACTGGTGCTGCTGCTTGATTTTCAAGATTAACAATGGTATCATGTTGGTTTAAGTATAGGGAGAGAAAACAGGCTTTTCTTAAAAGCTGGCCTACCTTTGTCTCCATTCTGCATCTATTATCTCTTGTGTTTTAAGAGATCAAATTATCAGTAAGGATCATGGGTTAATCTGGGCTAGCCTGGCAGTTGTGTTGGCTGGAGCCCTGTGTGCTGAAAAGTTATCGGTCACTTGTAGTCAAGTTGATGACTTGGATGAGTAGTAAAGGCCTCAGGTCTCTTTTCTTAAAAATCGTGACGTGATGAGGGAGAAAGCACTTGACAGACCTTGTAAGACAGGTTGCCCAGATTGGTTGGCAAGAATAAAATGCCTTTTGCAGACAGAAGATATGCACCTGTGTAACCTCTCTTTTCTTCATCCGTGCTTAGGATACTGCAATCACTTACTTTAAAAAAGCTTGTTGTGTGGACTGATTTCTGTTCAACATGTATTACACTGCTTGTAATTCAAGTTTTGTGTGCTGGCGGTGTGCCTATGTTCCACCCTTGCACTCAGTTACATGGTGAATAAAAGTTGTGAGTTATTTAAAAGCTGCTGCTCCTGACCTGAGCACTGTTCCCTTTAAACAGGTTTTTATTTGTTTAAAGACCAAGGTATTAGCTTAAATAAGAAAACAGTGTATAACCTAGTTTGCTATTTGTGGTGTGTATTTAGGATCAGAACTACCAAGTGATGTTTACATTACTGATGAACTGAGATGAAATATTCTTACAATGAAAATGTATGTTTAATAGTGTGACTATTACAACATCCTGTAGCCTACAGGGTTTTGGGGGTTTTTTAGTTGTTTTTTCTTTTACTTTTGTTTTGGGGTTTTGTGGGTTTTTGTTTGGGGTTTTTTTTGTGGGAGTTTTTTGTTTTGTTGTTTGGTTGGGGTTTTTTTTCATTTTTATCATACCCCATTGAGTTAGAAAACCTTTGTGTTTGTCAGATGGGTTTGCTGGTGTTTCTGCAAGTTGTATGACATACTATTTTATGTGAACAGCTACAAAGAAGTAAGGTAGGTGTCCTGAGATCTTACACTTCTCTAATATAGTTTGGGATATTTTTTTCATGCCGACATTTTGGCAGGATTTCCTCTATAATGGCTTCATCTCACAACCATTATAAAACCTATCTATTGAACCTGCTATCAAGTGAGGCTGTTAGTCTAATTGTGCTAAACCAAAATTCCGTATGTTAGTTTCTTCTCTCACCTTTAACAAATGCAGTAGCAGTCTAACAAAAGCTGTGATAGCACTGTTGCTGCTCGTCAGCTGACAGCTGTGAGGCTCAAAGACAGCTCTGGGTGTTTATTTGCAACAACGTTTCAGACAGTGGTGTAAACGGAAGGTTGTCCATTTTCCTTGAGGTGCTATCAGCCCCTGGAAGTCTAGAATACTAGTCTGATTTTAAAATGTCTGTGAGATAATTTAGCAAATGTTTTGTTCACAGTGATTTCAATTATTCTTTACTGCAGAGTAGCCTAGTGAAATTGTATAGATCTGATATGTAAAAGGGACGTATCAGCTGGCTCTGAGCTCATCCCATAAGGCATCTTGTTATCTCCCTTTGGCAAATGCATCAAACTTAAAAGGATGTTTTTGTGGTCGTTTTGGTTTTATGGTGGCTATTTTTATTATAAGTCACATTTCCATTTAGAGCTTCTTTTATTTTCTTGCTTTGTTTTGAACAGATAAGATAAAATTCTCTGTGAAGTAAGGGCTACCTTATGATATGTTGAAAAGATGAATATTTAAATGTTTGTGCAAAATGCTGTCTTGATTATTCATAGTGCTTCACAGAATCAAAGAATGGATAATGTTGAAATAGAGCATCTGGTCTGACCTCTCTGCTCATGCAGAGTCATTCCAGAGCACAGGATTGCATCCAAATGGCTTTTGAATCTCCAGTGAGGGAGACTTCACAACCTCTCAAGACAATCTGTTCCAGTGCTCAGTCACGTGCACAGTAAAGAAGTTCAGGTGTTAAGTTCAGAAGTTCTTCACATTCAGGTGGAACTTGCTGTGCATCAGTTTGTGCCCATTGCCTTTGTCCTATTGCGCAGCACCACTGAGCAGAGCCTGGCTCTTGCCACCCCTCCCTTCAGATACTGACAGTCATTCATGAAGTCCCCTCTGTCATCTCTTCTGGAGGCTGAACAGACCCAGCTTCCTCAGCCTTTCCTCATAAGAAAGGTGTCCAGTCCCCCATCACCTTCATATCCTTCCACTGCACTCTCTTCAGAGGCTCCATGTCTCTTGTGCTGAGGAGCCCAAAATTGGACACAGCACTCCAGATGTGCCTTACCTGGGCTGAGCAGGGGGGCAGGATCACCCCTCTCACCCTGCTGGCACTGCTCTTCCTGATGCACCCCAGGACACCATTGGCCTTCTTGGCCACCAGGGCACACTGCTGGCTCATATTTCAGCTCATGTTAGATAAGTATATGGGTTTAAGCCATGTACATTGAACAGTTTTCTGAATTTCTGTTACCTAGAAAAAATGGGTGTTTATGAGAGAAATATTACAAAAATTACATTCCAATAACTTTTGCTTTCTTTTATATGTACATTGCATGCATTTTATGCAGAGAGACACCAAATGTATGTATTTAAGGAGAAAACATGATTTTTCCATATTTCTGGCTGCATGAGCACAAGTAAACCAGTATGTGCCATGATTTGTTCATGTTTGTATTTCACTAAATCGGACTAAATCTTATGAGGTTAAGAAGACTTTGTGCTTTTCTGTTCATTCCTAGAAGTTTCTATCAGCACAGACCAATGGTATAATGCAAGTCTTGTTTTACCACTGCTGTAATTTTTAGTGCTTGGTTGAAAGTGAGGTTGACTGAATTTGCTTATTCTGTATGGCAACTGCGGCAATGAAAAAATAATTTTAATATTAGAACTTGTTAAAACTGTTGTACAATCACAGTAGAAACTGTAACATAAGGTTTGAGATTTTAAATGTTTTCACCTTGGGCATGCAAGGAAAACATTTTCATTAGAAGAATTTGCTCTGTCTAAAGAAGTATGATATGAGGTTGAAGGTATCTGGGGGTGTTTTTTTCTGCCTCCTGTAAAAGCAATTCCTTCAACTTCAAATGTCCTATGTTTACAGTAGAATTTGCATTCCATTTTGGTAGTACTTGTCATTGAAACTTTGTATCTTACCTGAGCAACTGGCTGTTTTATTTGAACATCTGCAAATCAAGTAATAATATTTTGCAAGGCTGAACTATTAAGAGAGATTTTTTCAAGTAGAAGTTTGAAATACTTGAAATTTGTGGTTATGTAGTCATTTGTTTATTAATCAAGAAGTGTATAGTAAGCACAACATTGCTGATCACTTTAACTGCATAAAGAATATATTTTAGATGAAATTGTGTTATCTCAAATGCATGTTCTAATTCTGAAACCCATATAAAACAATGAAACCATTGGAGGTTTTTTCCATTTCTGCTTTTTGGTGAGTATGTTACATGCATATATAAATGTATATTTTCTCCCCATATATTCCTGTTCACTTTTGCTCCAAAAGTTAGCATTCAGTATTCATATATAGGATTCTGTAAAAGTAGTTTCTTCAGAGTATTAACTGACGGGTCTGTAACTTGCACAATTTAATGAAGGTTTTGATTTCCAGTCTATGTAATCTGCTCATTGGACTGGATTCAGTGAAGCCACTGAAAATTAGAGTCTAATAATAGCAGGGGAATAAAGAGTAATAGCTAGGTTACTCTTAGGTCAGAATTTCTAAAATGGTGCATACTTACATAGCTGGAACCTTGCACAGATGGAATAGAAAATAGGTGCATAAAATGAAGCACTAAATAGATATCCATGGACTTCATTGACTGGTTGTCACTTTCCTTCTCCATAGTATCATCATTTCACTACATTGTTTTCTTGTGAACTAGTTGTCTGGTGGATAAAAATAGTTGTTTGCATTTGACAATCTGGAATTCTTTTTTAATGTAAACAACTCTAGGATTTATCTGCCTGTTAAAGAAATAGTTAATATATTGCAATAGATTCTTTTAGAGAAGTATTTGAACACAACCAGCGTGTAAATATGAGTTTTGAGTATTTCAAATGCAGTAATTCCCTCTAAGAGAAAAATGCTATTATTTGCAATAATTTTCCTATTTGAAGGGGATATCTCATGGTTAATTGAAGGAGATTTAGGCTTAGACCTTCACAAATTGAATGAACTTGGGATTTATTCTGTGTATTCCATGTCAGTCTGGAAACTAGTGTTTGTTTTTGTTGCATACTATAGATTTTAACTGGGTTTTTTTTTATTTTTAATTTGTAGCATAATTTAAAATGCAGTTTTGGAATTTTTTTTTGTCTTACAAAAACCTAACAGAAAATTCAAAACTATTAATTTGATAAATTCTTTGAAAGCAAGAAAAGCCCAACAAAACCAACCAGCAAAGCAAGCTGCTATGCTCCTAATACAAACCACTAGCATTACTCTACTTATAACAGGGATGTTAGGAAAGAGAAGGATGTGTTTGTGTTTCAGGCAGAAGAGTTTGCTTTGCGGAAGGATTTGTGAGAAGTCAGCTGATCCTTGTTAGCTCTATTGCAACTGTAACACCCTCTTTTCAGTGTTTTTAGGAACTTTCCAATTATATAATCTTTCTTTTTTCCTACTCTTTACAGAGTAACTCTGCAGTCCAGTGTTCAGAAAAATAAAACCTCTGAACCTAACATTTCTGACAGTACAGGCATTACTAAAAGAACTACCAGGTCTGCTGCAAGAAAAAACAGTTTAAAAAGGTGAGAGTTACCCTCTTTACGAATCCTGTAACCGTTTTCTAGGCAATTCCTTTGAGCTGTTGTATCCACTGCTGACAGGAGCTTTGCCATAGTTCAGCTCCTTCTCCTAGCAATGGAGAGTGAGAAACAATTACATGGTTTGTGTCATGTACTGGGAATACCTGAAACCTTACATCTTAGGTAATTCATTTATGTTGCTCAGTCTTCCATTTCTTGAGTGAGAATTTCTTATTCCAATTCTTAATATGAGTGAGAATTACTGAAGACAAGGGATTTTGGTAACATGAAAACCCCTTTGCCTGGAGTAAGAGACGGAAAAATTCCTCACAGCATTAAGTCAAAAACTAATCAGTGCATGAAGCCAAAATTAGGAAGAATTCAATGGACAACTGAAATGCAGTGGTGGTGGAAAGGTGAAGTGTATAAAATGCATGTGTATACTGGTATGAGGATATTTTTTTACTGAGAGCATGGCTGATAATCTGAACTAAACTTGTTTGGTAAAGCTTAATGAAATTCTAAATTCTAATGGATTTATGCAAGACTAAAAGTGTCTTTTGGCCCAGAAGCATATATGGCCAGGCTACTGCTATGTATCTTTGTACATGTATATAATCACCCCTCTGTGGCAATTCTCCAGGTCATTATAAAAGATGAGCCCGAGAGCACAGTTTAAAACAATACCCACACAATTTCCATTGTTTACAATTTACTGGAATTTGTCTTAAACTCCTAGTGAAAAGCTTTCAAATAGGTCTGTCAGGTGCTGAAGAGATTTTGACTGGAAAGAGTAAAAGATGGCAGATAACTACTTCCTATGTTATGTGGCTTGCTTTATAAATATCACTGAAAATTTAAGTTGTTTAGCAGCTTTTTCCTCAGAGATCTTCTTTCTCTTTCTTCATCCTGTTACCTTGAAGGTAATGAAGTTATGAAAAATTTGCTGTGTTAGTCAGTGGAAATAGTCAGTAGAATGTAGTAAATTCTATTCAGAGAATTTTTAGTTGTGACTTTCTTTTGATTTATTGAACAACATATTAAAAAATAATATCTTTTTCATGAAACATGTATTTTACTAAAAATCAGTAGTATTTTTACAGGCTTTCCTTTTAGTTGGTTGGGTTTTTTTCTCCATTTTGCCTAATTTTTACCATGTCAGTTTTGATCCAAATAGAATTGATCAGATTCTGCCTGCTGGTTTTATTCTTCATGCCTCTCCCAGTTTTAACCTAACCTGCTTGCAACACTTTGTAGCTGCATTCATGTATGTGTGTAATCTGAAGAGAGACTTTCAGTTCCTGGACAGCACTTCTCCAAGCTGACCTTTGTATTGTGTGAGATGTGAATACCTAACCTTAGGAGAAAACAGCATCCCTAAAATAGAGGTTCACAGAAGATTTCAGTAATTTCGTAAGAAGTCCTTTAGGTGTATGGCCAGATGTATGACTCTGAAGGTCAAGGACCAGGTTAATCTCAAACTTCATAAACTACGTCCTTCATATTTTAATGGACTTCTAAACCTTCTACCCCAAATGCTTCACCATATACTGTTTCTTTTTTTCTACCTTTGGAGGTCTAAGAAGTTCAGTTACTTTTATATTTCCATCCAATAATCAAATTTGTTCTTGTTCTGTCATAGTTATGGAGTTCTTAATTGTTTTATAATCTGAGAGGGCTAATTGGGTGCTGGTCCCTCTGAAGGGTGTTTTGGTATGATCATATCATTTAATGGATTTAGAATGCAGTACCTTGATGTTAGTCTTGTAGGTGTCCTTTTTTTTTTTCCTGTAGCATTTAAAAAAGTATCAGTCTTTCTTTAAGCATGCCTTTTCATTTAAGTTCAATTTCTTGAAGTATGAGCAGTTTGCATTACCTCATAATGCTCAGATTCACTGAACTTAATCCAGATCAAATGGATTGCAGGATAGAAAATAATTATTTCTACAATATTGACATCCTGCCCTAACCAACATTTGTCTTTGTCAAGATTTAGTTTACTTCACTGAACTTGACTGACATTACTGTGTATCCTTATTCTTTCATTTTCTTTCTGATACATTCCATCTTGCACCATTTTTACATCAATCTCATTTACTGCTTTATGTCACTTAAGTCAATTCTTTCTGTATGTGAATCACACCTGTGACCCATCCTAATGCAGTACAATCTGCAGAGCTAGGGAATTAATTTGTCATTTCATCCTTCAGACTGTTGGAGACACTACCATGGATTTTCTCCAGAATGATTTTTCAGCCAAAACAGCTATTTACAACAAAAACACTATTCTGGCTTTTTAAAGAAAACGTAGGGAATTTCAATTCTATCTATAACACTCACTGCATTTCCTTTGAGGAACATCTTTAGATGTCAGCTGCCTTCTATGAAAGAAAGTACTGATGGACATAACACATATCTTGTGATTCAAATAATACTGGTTTTGAACTGCAGGAAATCACATTGCTAGCCTGTAACCCAGTATTTCTCTGTGAATGTGCTTATTTCTCCAGTTAAGACATCCTCCTTGTAAATTTGCCAGTTACCGAGAAGTTCATGTCTGTATTTTAACAAGGTGCATACTTCACATCCAAACCAACTGAATCATACTAAGACACAAGTTAAACAGTCTTTTCCATGTTGCTACACAGAACAGAATTAAAATTAAATTTATAGTAGTTGATTAGAAATTAAATCTTAAGTGGTAAAGGCATTTTGATGGGTAGAGTGCTTAAGGGAATGCAGGTAAAGTTATTACAAAAATTATAATGGGGAGTATAGGGGAAAAAGTATGAAAACTATATAGAGGAATATCACAAAAGAAAAATCTCATATGCCTTTGCTTGGCCAGGTATTACAAAGCAGCCTTCTACACACTTGTTCAAATACTAAAAACTACCTGCAGCTTGTCAGAACTTTTCTATATGTAATCTAAACCTAGCTTAAAAAAAACATTTATGTTTCTGTCCTATTCTTCCTACTTTTCCTATGGTCTGATACCTCAGAGGGAGAAAAAGAAAAGGAATGCTTTACACAAATGTGCTTAATTAAATTATGGTATTTTGAATCCCCTTTTGCATTTCTGTATGGAACAGAATTTTCTTCGTATTGTCTGTGATCAGACCAGTCTCTGAATTCTTGATAATCAGTATTGCTGTATTATTAAATGCAGTGGCTTTTACTTTTTGTTTTTCTTTGAAGTACCATTTGCTCATTTTACCTTGCCAGAAATGCATGCTTGAATGACATACTGAGTAATCTTTAACTTTTTCCCTCAAATGTTTTATTTCAACAGCCAATCCGTCACAAAGACTAGAACAGTATTGCGTTGAATTTCGAATAAGCCACCAGTGTTGAAGAGGATATTCAGGAGTGAAGGGGATATAGAGGGGACTTGATGCAATTCAAGGAAGATCACTTTGGCTCTATTTTTCAGTAAAAAATGAAATAGAACAATATCTTTCTTACTTGTAGAATAAAATGAACTGTCAACATGTTTGGTAGACTTTTTCTACCGTGCTAACACTTTCTCAAAACCAACAAAATCTACATACATTCAGACTCAGGTGTAAATATTTAAGCTCTCTATTATAAAGAGGGCTTGCTAGTATGTATGATGCATGTGTACGAATTGTGATGGCAATCACTTAGCTGCTGACCACCAGATGGTGGGAGCTTTTAAGTATATAACTCTGTGTTGTGCATTCAGACTGGACTGAAGTCTTCACTTGAGTCTGAGAATCAACCACAAAAGCTTTTTTTTTCTAATAGTATTGGTACTCTCCTGTGTTGATTGGCTGTTCTTACTTTGTATGAAGTTTTTTATGAAGCTGCCGTATTAAGTACACAATGTAACTTGTCCACCAAAGAGTGCTTTATTGTCAAAGGTTGTGTGGTTTATTTAGGAAAAACTAATTGTAAGTGATTAACTTGTTTTTAATCATGACAGCTTTTTAGTTGTTCACAACCAATTGCTCTTGGAACTAGTTATAACTGCTTTAAATCTGGTATGATTTTAAAGGGGAGGAAAAACACTACCATTTAAAGCAGTGCTGTCATATTGAAATGTCATTACTGTTTCATCACTGAAACATTACTGTTTCTTTTCCTATCAAATCCTTTAGGTGAAACTTTAAATTACCATATCTGAAAGGTAAGAATCCCCCCTAGATTTCATTGGTGCTCTTGGTAACACATGGACAGTGCTGGTTTTTAGCTTTGGGACACTTAATGAATGCAGCACACAAAAGAAGGGAAAATAATGGTGCCATACAGCTGAGGTAGTAGAATTCAGGACCAGGTAAAAATTTTGACACCTAACACTTTAAGAACTACAATTTATCTGTGTTAAAAAGCTGTGTCATTTTTAGAGGAATCTGCTTGAGACTGAAATTTTCATCCCCTACTGGACTACAGTGCATTTTTTCCTATTTTTTACATTATGACATTTCAAAACTGATGTACCCTTGTCCACCAGCTGATGGTTATAGCTGCATATCCCTCAGATGAGGGCTGTTACCATATAGCCTTAAATATAAATCAGTTATCTGTTGATTTAATGACTCTTACAGTAGAAAGTAGAAGAAATGGAGAAATCTGAAATGTTAGTAATGGTATAACTTAAGTTTTGAAAGATGCAGATTACCTCTGTGAGAGAGGGAAATTTCAATGAATGTATATGTTCAGTGTCTAGTTTCAATCTACATCCTTTTGAAGGGAAACCAAGCCTTCTGTTAGGCTGGTAATTTTTGAATGCCAGTATGAATATCACACAGTGGTTTGAAAGCATCTCCTAGCAAAAGAATCATGAATTGGAGAGGAAACAGGATGTGAAGTGTAAGTAAGCTTACAGATAACATCCATGTGCTTAGTCAAAATCTGCAAATATGAATACAAATTAAAAAGAAATGGTTTAATGCAAAATAAAGGACCATTGAAGGCTCAGACTGAAAAATTTTTTTTTTGTTTTTTTCTTAAACTTCCCTTTTCACCCCCTTTTCTTCTAGACAGAAAGCATCTGAAAGAGAGGTACTGATCTCATCCTGATAAGGCAATTAAAATTCTTGGGGTTTTTATGGGGCGGTTTTGGGTTTTTTTTGGGGCGGGGGGGGGATGTTATTTGGTTTTTCTGGGGTTGTTTCAGTTTAGTGGTTTTGGGGTTTGGTTTGTTTCATTAGGGTTTTTTAGTGGAAGTTGTGTGGTTTGGGTTGGTTTTTTTGGTTGGGTGGGCTTTTTAGTAAGCCATTTGTGCAAAAGCTCATGTACAGGAAACCACAATAGAAGGTCTGTTGTGCAAATATGAATCTGTGCTTATTTTTGAACAAAACTCTCATCTTAGAAGGCAAAAGGGATGCAAATAGTGAAGTGAGAAACAGAATAAAGATTTAGTAATATTTACTGTGTTTGGCTTTGCCCTTCTCTCAGCTGAGCTGCTGCTTTTAGCATCCTTTTTTAAGCTAAAAATTACTGGTCTCTTTCTCACCCCTTCCAAATTCCAAATCAGAATTTGCCTCATTTAAAGTAACCAGCAGAGTCATTAGCACTTCTAGGTTCATCAGAAGTAAATTTGCATAATGCAAGTGCACGAACAATAGCAACTCTAGCTAAACCAAAACTGCATGTTTCGCATCAATGTGTTTCAGGATACCCCATCCACCACCCAGTATCTCAGTGAAAACACATAAATGTCAAAGGGATTTTACATCTGAACTTTCCAAACAGCCTTATATGGAAAATTAACTCATTACCTCATTATGCCCCATCTAATTGTACTGCTTAGTTTGTTACGGATTTTTATTACTTTGTCTAACATTTTTAATATACCATACCAAAGGTGTCTTAGGTACAAGAATGAAGAGTAGGTGAGGAAGTTCTTGGTTTCTAAATTTTTTTCTGAATTGTCAGTATTATGTGCCGAAGTAGAATGTGCATCACCTTTGTACAACAGAGCAGCTGAATGAAGTTATTTCTGCTGTCATCAGTTAGGAGATTTTCCTTAGAAATTCTTTCTGCTTTCAAATATGTGACAGACGGATTCTTCCTCAATCTCTTAACTCAAAAGATACTACATGCTCAAAAGCTGTTATATCTTAGGTAAAATTGCTTTCCATTACAGCATCAAAAAAATTCAGACATTAACCTAGACCTTGTATTTTTGCCCCAATATGACAGTAGAGGAAGCACTGCTGATTTAAAACAGTAAGAGACTGTAGAAAAAAACCCCAAAACATAAATGTGATGTTCACCTGTTTGTTGCACTGCAGTTTTTATATTAATCATTTGCAGACTGTTATATGTAAACTCATGTACAGGCTATCAAGGTCTAACTTTCTTGACTAAGCAGTACTGCTCATCCTGATTATTTTTAAACTGTATATTTCTAATCATATTTTTTTAACTTGGATTGACAGAATGAAAGTTTATTTTGCTGAAGGTATTTTTAAGATAAAGCTTCATAGTATCTTGTATATTAATTAGTTCAATATGCATTTGTGTGTCATTTGAAAATACTGCAGATTGCATTTGATTTTATACGAAATACTGAATATTGAGAAGTGTAAACATGAAATGTGTAAAATTAAAAGTAAACAGAAGGGTTTTTTCTGTTTTATTTCAAGTATGATCACAAGGCAATCATATCTAT
This sequence comes from Dicaeum eximium, assembly GCA_013396995.1. Taxonomy (NCBI): domain Eukaryota; kingdom Metazoa; phylum Chordata; class Aves; order Passeriformes; family Dicaeidae; genus Dicaeum; species Dicaeum eximium. The sequence continues at coordinate 72,924 of VWZP01008546.1, forward strand.
ACCAGACTGACTCATATGTGCACTGAAAAAACACAACACACTCAGCTGCCTGAAAATCTTTAATTAAAGCAGATTCTTAAAATACATATTTTTAAAATTTCAAAAATAGAGACTTTCTGGCTCTACATTTCCAGGAACTCACATTGGAAAACAATACCTGTATTTGAATTGTTGGGATACTGTTACACAGTGAAGAAAACACAGTAAGACTGATCAATGGGGTTTTAGTTATTATTTCTCCTTCCTCTATGATTATACAGTATTAATTTTTAGAAACAGGCATTATCTTAAATACTATATACTTTGATACTTACCATGACAATGAAGACTTCCCAAAATAATTAAATTTTTAGGAACACTGATTTTTGCACAAGCATTGGTGATGGCCTAGCTTAGCCTTTCAGAAAAATACCCAACAGCAAATAGTGACCAACTGAAATACTTCTTATCGCCCTTACCTATATTAGTAAATGCAGAATTTGCACACAGCAAGCAGAGCCTGTTTGACCAGCAAGTAAACTTCTGCTTGCCTCCAAGATAGTTTTATAGTTCAAAAATCTGTGTTCTTCCATTGTAAGGTGACCCTTTCCAAACTTATATGAATTTTAAGCACCTTTTCCTGACAAACAAGCTGCCTGATGAAGAGTGAATGGTGATTTTGCCTTGGAGAACACCAATTTATGCATGGGATGACCACAGGAAAACACAGTTAAGCCCCATCACATCATTAGCAATTTAAGGAGTACTGGCACTGGGCAGGGGACAGCAGAGGACTAAAAGAATCCCACTTTCTCTTTGGGAGAGCTGAACAGTGGCCCAAGACAATTCCATTGAGAAGTTAATACACTGCACGAATAACCTGTTCACATTAGTTCTGAGTAACTTCCATTTGGGTCTATTTCGCCTCCTTTGCATTGTAGTTTCTACATTGCTTACATAGGAGACAAAAACATGCTAAAGCAAAAGGATGCCCTGTTATACATGAAATATGAGCCTGGTTTCAGAGATAAACAGTGCTTTAAACCTATCTCACTATGGGTTGAGGAAAAGATGTTTTTTACTTGCACTTCTGGTTTTGGGGTTGGTGACTGACTAGTAAGTCCTAAATATGGAATTAAGCCGAGAGAATATAAAAGGATGATATGCTTTGGAAGCTCAGGGAGTGATGAACCAGAGCAGTTGCTAAGATGACTTTATCTCAACTCAAAGGGAACATGGGGTGGGCCTTTGTTTTGGAGAAATGGCTATCAGAGTTTGAGTGGATCAACCAGTACTTCTTTAGCAAGAATGAAGACCAGGCCAGCATGGGGAGAATGAATACACAGAAATAAAAGCCAGACAACTGCCATAAGAATTTGAAAGAGAGCAATGGGCTTCAGCTGATCAACCCTCCCATACCTTGTTTACACCTGAGGACACCTGACATGGTAACAGTGAGGATGCATTTCAGGTAAAGGGACTCATATTGGTATTGTGATTGATCTGTGTACTGAAGCTGCTGTGTTAATTATGTTTTTGTGTTTTCAGTATACTTTACATCACTCTAAACTGGGAATGCCATGTTATGTGAATTGTCAAGTAAGTAAATCTGGTATTAAACGTGACACCCTCCATTCATGGGATATTTCCAAGAGCCTTGTCAAGTGTTGGATTGTCACAAAGGGGCTGGAAGAAGGCACCTGGAAAGTCCGTCCTTTAAACAGCTCCATTCCTGGTCGTCCATGTCCTCTCTATCAAAGTGTGTCCTAGTTCTCAAGACTGATAAAGAGTGCAGACAGGCCAAGCAGTCACTGGTGGTTTTGACCCCTCAAATTAGCATGTGGTGGCCCTGCTGCATAAAAGCACAGCAGCAGATGAAAAGCTCTGTGTCACTAGCACCTCCAACTCCCAGCTCTTCCAACCATGCCAGTTGCTGCATCTCAGTTACAGAACTAACAGGATAAAGTAGCAAAGCCCAAACTCCTTGTACCCTGGCACCACAATGGGAACAGACCCTTGAATCAGCTATTACTAATGCAAAAAAATCCAAAGTGAGAGTGATGCCAATAGCAGGAGGATTGTTCAAACATCACTTCTTACCCTTGTGAGCTTGCTTTTGCCTCTGTCAGTGCTTTGATGCCATTCTTTTAAGATGGCAGAATAATTCCATTGTTTTCTACCCAGTGGAAGGGCTCAACCTCCTCATTATCCCTTCTTCAAACAGCTTTCCTCTAGACCTCCTTGTATTTCTTCCTCAGTTCATGTTCTGCTATTACTAGATTGATCTTTTACTGTTCTTCCCAAAATGTCATGTTCACTGGACTGAATCTCTAGTCAGTACTTAAAACACATGATATTGGTCCTGCTTTCATGCTTCTAGGTGCTTTTTGTCCATCTCTTTACACCAGCATGATACCTATTTTAAAGCGAGCTACTGTTTAATGCTGATTCTTTTGAGTTCTAACTCTTCCTTGCACTGATCAGACCTTTCCAGCCTCTGGTCTTCTTTCACTCTCGTGGCAGCTTCACTGGGTTTTACTTCTAACACAATAGCTTCTAAGGTTCCAAGTCTTCCAGGTCTTTGCTAGAGCTAGCAAAACTCTGAAAAGAAGCACTCAATCTATAAACAACAGAAATATAACCAAACAACTAACAAGTATAGACTTCCTGGATCAGAGTACTTCAGCTTATTATTCTGGCATGAGAAAAAAAATTTGTACCTTGCTGTTATTATGTTTTAGCAGAACTACCCTGCTGATTCAATTACAGTACACAAAATTCAGTATCTTTCATTCAAACTACTGTACAAATCTCAACAGAGGAACTACTATTGCTAAAAGCAAGCAACAGATTATTGAGTCCTGCTAACTAGCTGTAAAATATTGTAGAGACAACAGAACACAGATTATAAATAGTCACACAGGTTAGTTTTACTAGTAACTAGTTTAGTCACCTAAACAGGGAAAGCATAAACTTTATTCAGTGTATTTAGGACTAGTTCATCTCCAACATAACGGTCATTAAATGTGATGCAGTATCTGAGGCTCTGCTGAAGACATATCTATCTGCATAGCTATCTATTTGTATCATAAATTCAAAAAGGCATTTGTTTTCAGACAAAATGCTGATGAAGATACCTATTTCAAGTTAAATTCTAAGCAACACAGCTGAAGTGTAACAGTTGTTACTTCTTCCAAAGACTGAAGGCTGCCCTCTTCCAAGCACAAACTGTTCAGTACTTGTTCAGCATATGCTAGTCAAAGAGAAAAAGCTCTGATTTCATGCCCAGTATTCAGTGATTGAAATGTACTTTTTTTGCAAAGATAATCATGTTTCACATTCAATTATTAATCCACTGATAATGGGTCAGCATTGCATTACTTCCAACACTGCATATATGTATGTGTGTGTGTATATATATATATGCATATATACACATATATATTCAGTTTTTTATATGAATGTGTGTATGTGCCCCTGTGACAGCTCTGGAAAAAAATGAGAAATTATATGAAAATTGTGTAATATAGATTAAGAATAATCTTAATGGCTTAAGTGTACTAGAGGTACAGATTTTGGGTTTGGGCCCAAAGCACACTTACACCCCAAGGCCTCTTTTCATACAAAGAAAGTATAACCGGCTGAAAGCTTATTCCTTATGGGCTCAAATGCCCAATATTCCTATTTATCAACTCAGGGTTTTTACTTCTGAGTCTCTTCGTTAATTCTTTAGTATTCTTATCTTAAGCACAGACATTTGTCTCCTCTTTCTTCTAAAGGCACTTTCATATTAATACATGCTTGCCAATCCTAAACTGTAATACTGCGTATGATTCAACTGAACTACATCATATCAACACTATCACATATGTAAATGACAGTCATGGAGAGAGACTTGAATGAATTCACATGAATTCCTTTCTTTGCAAACTTACTGCGACTAACATGAATCTAAAACTTAAACCTGAGATGTAGCAGTTTTTCCTAGGCCACTCACTACATTAATCCAAAGAGTAGCTAGGAATAGTGCATTAAAGAATAACATGACTAAGACCTGCAACACAATTTAATCTCTTCTTAATACACATGCTATGTTCTACTAGTGTTTGTGTATATTTTTACACCTGCTGCCAACTGCTTTACATGAAGGAGTAAAGCTACACCAGGAGTGACAGCAACAGATCCGTGCTTAACAGATACAGCTTTTTTGGTACCTTTATGATGACAGATGACTGAGATTTGCAGTTCTGTTATCACAGCAAGGCAAAGAAATTGCATCACTGTCATAACTTACAATTAATAATTTCTTTTCTATACTTGGATATACTATCAACTAGTGAAACTCTTAAGCCATATTCAAGTCTGACAGACTGAAAAATAAAATTGTCACTCATAGGTGCTCCAAGAAACTTCTGGTTGAAGCAGTAATCAATTACATAATCTCATTTGCACAAAGTTTTGGATGGGATGGGTTGTATTTTTTAGTTTTAGTTGGTTGGTGTGTTCTATTTTTAATTAAACAGTCTTGTAACCAGCCTTTTCTCCTTTTAACCAGGAGTTTACAATCTGCTGACCAAATTATACAGATATATTTTCACAAGTCCTTTAAAGCATTCCCCAAAGAACCTATTTATCACTCTGTTTTGAAAGGCAGATCAAAATTAGAGTAATAAATAGTAACTCTGCAACAGCAGGAAGGAGATTGAAAAATAAAACCATTCTCTCAGCCTTCTCAGAGAACAGTCAGAATTAAACTGAATGCATCACAGCAGATTGAGCCTAGTAGCACAGCATAGCAAATATTTAAACTTTTAGTAGGAAAAGGGAGGGTTACTTTTAAGTATATGAACACTTTCCTTAGCAAAAACAGGTCTTAGTAGAAGAGAAGACTACATTCAAAACATGACAGGAGATAGAAGGAAGCCTTGCAAAGAGGCTCTCCACATCTCTAAATATACGCTCACCCCAGCAAGTAAAAATATAAATAAAAATTCAGACACATTCTTCCCTGTCCAATGTGAAAATGGGAACAAGGGAAGAACAAGCAAAATATTCCAAGAACCCCACAGACAAAATCACTTCTATTCCACACTGATTAAATTGCCATTCTGGGCAGAAACAACACCTGAAAAAAGGTGGCATCAGGTAAATCTTAAACTGCAGTGATTTCAAATAACATCTTGTGACTACAAAGTAAAGGAGTCATGCATTATTTCACCCAGTTCAGTTACTCAAATAGCAGCAGCATGGGTTCCTCTAACATCACACTTTGCTTTTGCATGTTCTTCCTACAAGTCAGAGCATCTCTCTGCCACTACGATGAACTTCTTGCAGAGCAAAACATCTCATTTTATAGCACACTGTCATGTAAGTACTCTAACAATGCAAAAAAAAAAATCCTTTGGGCTGAACAACTCTGCAGACCATCTGTTGGGTGCAGACAGAAAAGAGTCTTTGTAGAATGACTACATCCTATTTGAGTAAAGCCTTATCAGTGAGAAAAGTCTCTTAAGATTGTGAGTACTCTTAGAGCTTACTCCAAAGCAAAACTTCTTTTCTTCTAAGTTTCATCCACTATTTGCTCTCAAAGGAGATTGCTTAGAAGGCAGAACTGAGGCACAGAACTGGAAAACATGAAAGGTTTATAGTCATCTGCTTTCCCAGTAAATTTAAAGAATGTGTTCAAGTTGAGCAGGCATTTGAAGACTCCTGTGAGGCTGACAGCTACTTCCAAAATGTCCAGTGTGCTTGTCCTCTTATTTCTTTCTGTCATCACCTATGGAGCTATTTTCTTGTTTCTCTCAGATCCCCCAGAAAGGCTCTCAGTGTCCCCTTGGACAGGAAACCAAAATCTGGCTCAAGTATGTTAAAATGCAATGAAAGAACATTGCACCTCATCCCCAACTTCACAAATTTCTTGGTAAGGCATTTTAGTTTGTAGTTGCTCTTGCTAAAATTAAAAGCTTCCTTAATAATTTAGTTCTGTCTTTAGATCAAAATTCTTGTTTTACTTAATCTTCAAAGTAATTGCAGACAGTATCTTGTTACTGAAGTAGGACTTAGGGTTAGGTGTCAATTCAAAGCATCTGTGCTGCCTTGATATTAAAGATCACTTCCATTTAGAGAGATGTTCACTTTTTTTGGTGAGTACAGATTGCTGTTTAGGGTTTGGGTTTTTTCCCCTCTCTTTTCTTCCCCCCAGATTACATCCAAATAGCAAAAGCTTCCAACTATCACTTTACTTCCTTAAAATAATACCTCAAACCCAAACCAATGTGCACTTTTCTTTATTTACCAAACTCTGAAGAACTGCAACTTGTGACTGACTGAAATATACACTTCACCCAAGTGAAACAGCTTTCAAATCTACAGTGAAACTAAGTGCCAATTGTAGATCGTGTTGTACAGTTTACATTTCACCATGATGTCATGGAGAACTTGATATAATCTCTATATATACATATTTAAACACTCTTCCCTTTAACTTCATTTGAAGCCTAGTAGGGAAGTACTGTAAGCTTCCCATAGGTTTCGTAAATGGAGACAGACGCTGGAACCTGTGACAGGATCACAGTCCACCCACATTTCTAGAACCCAACGCTATTAGCAGACAGCTGCAATCATTCCACGCCAAACACCCAAATAACTTTCCAGAAGGAAACAAGCTTCCTTAATCCACACCAGCATAGAACTGGTCTTTTCATAGTTACAAAGCAACTTTGAGATACCACCATTCACAATGGGTCTTCAAGCTAAAGCCGGAAAATCCTCAGGATCGTCAGGATTTGGAGCAACAAGCTGCACCTATAAAGGAAGAAAAGAAGTCTTATAAAAACGATAAAAATTATAGAAATGCATTTCAGAAGTATCTGACAGCTATGTATATGTATTTTACCCTCAGAAGGGTTTATTCTTCTACACAAATACTACTACTAAATGCTACTTCTACTCAAATTGTATCCATCACTATCACAAACTTTTATCTCAGAACTTATGACTACTATAATTTCTTTTCAGTGTGAATGTTTTTATAATGCGCCCTGGGGGAGGACGAGGTCACAAGTCTGCAGCACTGAATGAAGAAAAATTAAAGCAATCTCAAGCAAAATACTGTGTATTTTTAGAAGCAGCATTACTATATTTTTACATTCTAGAACTACTGAACATATTGGGTTGTAGTTTTAATCTCTCTGATCTGTTACCATAAAGAACATTTTTCTTCCAAATGAAACAAATGCATCAACACTTCCAAATTATTCTGAAAGTTCCTGGTCTTAAAGCATTTTTGTCACAGTAGAGCTTCTTTTAGTATGAAGAATAAAATGCCATTTTCCACTGTGCAAATGTCTTTTTTTTTCCAAAGGAAAAGATAAGTGGAAGTTTTTTATGACAGTTACACTGAACATATGAATCGTTCTATAGGATCACAGATTTACTGATCTCACTATTACTAAACAAAGTATTACTGTATCACACTGCTTTTTTTTTAGAGATAAAAGCCTTTAGTTATTTTAATTACTTCCCAATTTATATCAAAACTCACATCCTTTCCTCTAGTTACTATTAGAGCATCTAGTAATTAGACCTTTTGAAATGTATGTGTTGACAGTTGTGAGCCTGAATCAGTATTTAATTTCAAGTAATGTAATATGGGCCAGGAACTCAATATGCAGGACAACATACCATGAGACAGGAATTAGAAACAAGTCGGTCACTACAGAAATTGAAATTCCACACAGAAACGGGCAGGACACATACAAACACCATCAACAACAGGAAAGAAAAAAAAAACCAACCACCCAAATGAACAACAAAAACAACACCATAAATCCATTACCACTACTTCTGGTCTAGGTCCTGTCTCTTCAGGTCTTCTGCCACGACCACCTCGTGCTCCTCTTGATCCACGGCCAGGGCGAGGAAGACTTCCAAAATTAATATCCAGCTGAGAAGTTATATCATTCACTGGTTTTCGAAAGACATGAGAATTATCTTCCAAGTCTTCTTTTTGCAACTAAAGAGAAGATCTGGTTAAAGCCTACAGTTTCATGTATGAGCTTCTCCCCTCCGAGATACACATTCACATTTGTATTACAGACTAAGCAGCAGATGAACCAAGATAGCATCTGGAGTAAAAGACAGGCCTTAAGTTGCACAGGATTTTAACATAGTTGAGGTAATTGTAGCTTCCCAGATGCCTCGGATAGTTCTTTATTGGCTCAGAGATTCCTGGTAACAAAAGCTTCTGTATCAACTCCATGATACTGAAGAGGTTTGTCAGAAATTTAAATCTACGAGGTTCTCAAAGGGACTAGAGTGTCAGACCTGAGCTACTTACTCCTACAGATATCTCCAAATAATGGATAAAAGGCCAAACCAAAGCTACTTGATGAATACATTGCCTATGTATTCATCTACATGCCTGCAGCTATGAGATTATTGTGGTTTTAACTGTGTGTTCCTAATAGCTAGAGTAAGTCAGACTATTGCCCAGCATAACTTTAATGGGGACTAATAAAGATGAAGTATATGTTAACTCATCCCTTAAAATAATGAATCACTTATTCAGTGTCTAATTCAGGGATTTCACTTGCCCATGTTACACAGTTCCTGTACCTCCTGTTCTGAGTTCATTTTAACAAAGTCTCTTGATACCACCAGAACAGAAACTTTATGGGCAAAAGGAACAGAAACTTGTATGGACTCTTCACACACCTGTATTCTCTCTTCAGAGTTCATAGAAGGTACTCTCCCCACCCCTACCTCTCAGGAAAGAAAGAGGGGATAATGACAACTCCGACCTAAAAAGTATGCAGACTCAATGATCTAAAGTGATTAAGCAAGTTTTGATGTTAATATTATAACTAGAGAAAAGATGTGTATTCATAAATGCATGCAAACTTCAAGGATCAAAATTCCATCATGGTAGACTGTGTGCACATACTTCCAAAAATCTGAATTTGAATCTGAATTAGAATCTGACCCCCAAAATCTGAAATCTAAGCTAGCTAGAATCTGAAAGAAGCTTCCCCTCTCTCCTCAGAACTAGTAGTTCTCCCTGGAATTTCAATCTAAATAACATTATGGAGTAAAATTTAGAGGAAATGCGGAGGGCGTGCACCACAAGCTCTTCAGGGTTAGTTCTAAGAAGCAGGACCCAAAAAACCCACACCCTAAAAAAGCAAAATTCATATTTCCAAGTGCACAATGAGATACATGCAAGTGTATACTGGCAAGTAAGCTAAAGAGGATTCAAACTGAGGAAAATAAATGTACAGTAAACCAAGTTTCATAAACCAAGTTTTTCTAGCAGCATTACCAGAGACCTACACAGCTGGCAGCAGCTGAGCCGTAAGGCAGAACAACTTGATATATTACATGTTTGCATAGAAAATAGAAGCAATGATCTGAGACAAAGAAATTGAACACCATTTAAAGCCAGTTTAGGGGCACATGTCATTGCAGCGATAAAGCTTCGATACTGTTTTCTTGCCTATTCAGATTATACTAAAACCAGCAGAAAAAACAGAGACAGTTTCCTAACCCTGGGCATAAAGAAGGGTTTACAGAATTCCTGAGGCAGTACTTACATCATCACTATATTTTGACTTGTGAATCACCACTGCTTTGGAAGGAACAGTGGATTCTGGCTTCCGGATATTGAATTCAGGCTTTGGTCGATTCCGTTGCTGAAGATTCTTCCACTCATCTAATGTCATTTCTTGAACCACTTCTTGCATTGGCTCTCCTTCAGCAGCTCTAGAAGTTTACAGTTTTAAAGTAAAAAAACATTAGCTCGCAACATTCCAGGATAAACAAGAACACTTATCTCCAAAGTAAGGATACTAAACTAAACTTAGAATGTTTCTCACCAAATTATTGTCTATTTCACTTATTCCCCACAGTAACTTCATGTGATAGTTTTATATTAATGTAACTTAAGTGTATATATTTATGTATTCTTTGAAATTAGTCATATGAACAAATGCTGTCCGCAGCTTTTTGTACTGGTACTCATCCAGTCTCATCCTGAACTCAAGCACTTAGCTTCTAGACAAAATCAGTCTACCTTTTGATATGGCATATTCTTAACTCTACAGTTTAATAGTGGATCAATCGCTAGCAAATATCACCACAGTCGGGAAAAAAAAGCACACAGAGCAGTTTTAAAACACCCCAATTGCATGGTTTCCTTGCCTTGTAGTGCACAATGACAATATGAGATTAATTCACGTTTCAGTGTAGCTTTCAGTCATCAAAAATCATCATTGTATGATGATCACACCATGGGATCTTCCAGGTAAGTATTAACATTTACTTTGTTAATTTTACAAGATCCTTCCTTGAATTCTTTTGTCAGATGTGGTAACAGACAAGCAGGCAGTATTTATCACTTGGCAAAACTGGATTAATCCTAGTCAAATTTTCATTTGTCACTAAGTACAAGAATGATACGTTCTAGAAAAACAATACATCAGAGGCTGCCTTGCATATTTTTGAACTGTAAAGACAGAAGGTTTTGTCTCTAAGACACACAGAAATAAGACAAGATACATAAGCAAAAAAACACTTCTCTCCCACTGATCACTGCTTGAGTACTCTTCTGCCACTTTTCTGCTGCTGAACACGACCGGCCTGCCCAGGACAGTTGCTTTTAGAACATTACAGGTGTACATTTAATGATACCTACAGAAAGCTATTTCCTACTAACCAGGATCACATACTGAGAGCACAACTTCCTACATCACCATATCCGTCTGCTGCATTAACAAATGAAATACCATGAACTACAGGAAAGCCCACAATGCTTACTCCAAGACACCTGAGAAACGATTTCTCCTTACACAGAAAACTGCTATGTGTTACAATAGCAGTTGGAGTTGACTAAGTATTTCCCTAACAATGACTTTTCTAGAAAGCCCCTTCATTAGAACCTGTTGAGTGGGAGAACGATGGATTTAGGTTTCTTCCTTGAGTCATAGTTCCACAGTCCTATCAAATAATTATAATTTCCCCAATGTAAATATACAGTTTATTAGGTGCAAGTTGGAATTTTTTTCATGGAAAGATGCAGAGTCAAATGACAATCTGTGATTGTGTGTATTTTGTTTTTAAAGTTATACAAGCAATCCATTGGAATACACACATTTTTTTGTGACTGTTCTGTACATTCTAGAACTATATAGGAACAGGCCTGGCCCCTCTTCTTACCTGATTCTGCATCAAAGCATTCATATTTCTTGCCAGTCAAAATTAGACAGTATTTTTCTAAACACCAGCATATGACTGGGAGAAGCAGAACTGAACACTAAAGCAGCCCTTAATTTTAGTTCTAAGATTAACACAGTTCTAAATTCACTTCATAGAAGAATAACAAATACAGAAGTCCTGCACTACATGCCTGCCCTCTGACATGCCTTAATGCCTTGTTGTTTTGAAAATTCCAGCTTTATCAACCATAAATTCAAGGTTAAAAGACTGGTAAGCAGTCTATGCAGATACTATTGCATGTGTAAGAGCGCTAAGAACATACAGCACCAAAAATATTTCAATTTGTTGTCCTTGGAGCAAGTAGCCAGAAAACTTCTGATAAATAATCGGAAGCTTCAGTATTGGGAGTAAGTGTTAGAAAAACAAGACTAGTAGTAAACACTCAGAGGAATTAAAGAGAAACATAACTAATAAAAGTGTCTCTATTAAAGTGATGTTTCCTAGACCACTATCTCAGTAAATTGCATATCTGAACTTTACGAAGTCTTTTTTCCTCCTCTCCCATGAACCTTTCACCACATTACAGAGACAACACTTCAGTCCTTGGCAAGATCTGCAGAAAGATACAGAACTGATCCCAAAAAGTACTTGAGAACTAGCTATCAATCTTTCAATTTGCAAAAGAATACCAAGAATGTGCGTGGAACTTTAACAGCATAAAATAATATTTACTGCATTTTCTGTGGCACAAAGATTGCACAAAAAAAGGGCAACAGTGCAAGTATTCAAGAATATTGAATGGCTTCTGATTCAGTGGTAATAGGTGTTAAAGTGATTTGAAAACAGGCAACCAAAAAAGCAGTCACCACAAAGTCCTAAGAACAACTAGAAATATGTACACTCGGGCAAAAGTGTACATCAGCCACCCAAATACAGAAAGAACACTAACAAGACAGGAGCTCTGAAGGAGGGACCACAACTCCCCAGATTGTGCAGAAGCACTGCAGTCAAGTATCTGTTCCTTCTTCAACAACATACTATGGATAAAAAGAAGCCTCATCAACAGTTTTGTTTGGAACAGATGTTATTGCTGGTAGGGTGAAACAACATCTCAACTAAATAATGTCTTCTACATGGGAACAGGTGAGAAGTCTACAACACCAAGACAAGTCTAAAACACATGATGTACAAAGGGAAGCCTTTAAAGATGTGCAAAGGAAATATACATAATGCTAAAAAAAGTTTTACATAACCATGACACTAAGGCAAGACATCCAGGAGGGAAAAAACCTAACATAGCAGGTTCTGGTTTTTTAAGTATTAGAAAGACCATCAGGGGACATTGAAATCTCCATTAGCAGAGTACATTAAAATAAACTAAACAGGTATGAGAAGCAACAATTAGAATTGGTCATGCCTCGGAGCCAAAGGACCATTTTCAGGTCTAAATTGCTATGATCATAAGATAACATGAGGACATTTGACCACATAGCAACTTGATCTCTCAAAAAGCAACCAGAGCTATTGCTTTGAAAAGTACACATACATCAAAAACACCCACTTGCCAGTCCCGAAGGAAATACTTGTGAATTTACACTGCAAATATTTTTTTTAACTGCAAAGTATGGTTTTGGTTTTTTATTCCAAAGGGTGGTTTTAACTGCTAGATTATTAGCAGTACAAATTTGTTTTAAGATGTCAAGATTCCCAAGGGGAAACACCTATGAATGAAGCACAGCAACAGAAACCTGCATATCACATTTTAGACAGACATTTAATTGCAAAAGGTTATTTTGGGCACCAAGCCAGCATGGAAGTGCATTTTGCACATTACTTTCTACCTTCTAGCCTTATAAGTTTTTAGTAACTGCTTGGTGTGCGTTTTCATTAATCAAATTAATAAGCTCCTTGGCACAGCAGCAGTCATGCTTACAAAACACTGCCAGACAACTAAGCACAACCTCTGAACAAACTGAATTGTTTGTTCTCTGAAATTCACAATGAAAGTCCTACCAAATCACTAAATGAGAGCCTTCAGTAGTGGCTCCTTACTGCTTCGGTGTCTCCAGTGGATGACAGAAACCCTTTAACTATGCCTTGATTACTGTGCATACAGTAAATGCTGAATAACTGTTTTCATATTTACCTAATACAATGCATTTTGCCAGGGTACCTACACTGCCCATCTGATTTAAGTTAGCCTAGAAACATTTTTTCAGTCATAAGTAATTCAAAGACATTTCCCCATGTGTATACACCTTTAGCTATATACTAAAACCTACTGTAAAATTAAAATAATCAAAGTTGTATCAACGAAACTTCTTACAGGGTTAAACAACCTGAACATATAAAACAGGTTTTGTAGTCTAATTGGCTGTATAATTAATAAATGAATCCATATCACTAATATCTGGAGCTGCTTCATTAAGTAAAAAAGGCTTCACAGCAACAGAAGAAGTTGACATACTGCACTGACCATCTTTCACTTATTAGGAGATATGTATCACATGCTATTTAATTACTCTAAGTCTCTTACTTAGACAAGACTGTCCAGTTAATTTTCTTAAGCCATTGTTTATTTATTTGCTGTGACACAGATTAGAATGAAAGCTAGAACACAAGAAGCACATTTCTCTCTCAATTTCTCTACTCTAAGGCTTACTGCATTTCCAGAAATTTTTTTCCAAGTTCTACCATGGCCTCTCACAAATAGATGATATCTGCATTATATTAGTGATTGGTGAATACAAACTTAGAGTAGCTCAGTGTATTTTAGATGTGTTTGTATGACTGCATGGGCACCTTGAATACATGTTGTCAAAGAACATGAAAAAGCATGGTTAAAAAGGTAAAACATAATACACAGCTCTTCGTTAAATTATCATCAAATCTTAGGAAGTTAAGCATCACTGTGCAATTAAATGCAATCTCCAACTGTATAAATCAACCTTTAGTCAGAATTAGGGACATATTTTCCATACTCACAAATACAAGACAAAGCTTTTCTATTTTTAAATTCTTGCACACTAGCAAAACGTCACAGTTCACATTTCAAGTGTGTCCCTCAATACAAGTATATCAGTAAGAGTTAATTGTTTCCTTTACATTTAGAAAGAAAATATTTGTCTGACTGTACTTGCTCAGACGCTCTCCTTCAGATGTCCCTGGCTGTTCAGGAGCTTCCATGGTCTCCTCCATAGATGCAGTCTGTTCCATCCCACTAAAACAGTAAGCAAACAAACCAAAACAAAACACACACAAAAAACCAAAACAAAACCAGAGTCTTCGTGAGCCACACTGGAAAAAACCAAATCAATACATTATTCCTTTTACCAGAATTCTTTGGAAAGGAAAAGAAAAAAAAAAGGAAAACTCTTTGATTGTAAGCAAAAAAATTTACTAAGCAACTAGTTGAGCAACTAGCAAAATGAGTATATTTTGGGAATACTGGGGGAAAAAAACTATTTCATATTAAAAAATAAATGCATGTATGAAGATTAAACAACTCAATCATGAATACTAATCATTATTAGTATTCGTTGTCAGTATAACACTAGGGGTTCCCTTTTTGCTTCTTTTAAAGAATTAAATTTGTATTTTCTGTAACATGTACTTTAATTCACTGTCAAATGACAGCAGGAACTTCTTTTCATTTCAGTAGCAGCCATATATGTTTAAAATTAACGCCTTTTAGCTTCAAAGCATGATTAGCACAATTAGGGCACAGGCACTTTTAGAATCATTCAGAGCTTTAATTTCATGTCACTTCTACCACATCACAGGAAAACAATGGTATAAGTTTTGAAGCCATTGAACTGAAAAAAAACCCCAAACCTTAACTAGGGAGAAAATATGTAAGGGCCAATAAATATCTTGTACATTTATGAAGCCTTCCCTGATTTCCTACAGAAGACAGTTTTCTGCTAGCTAGTTTTGTACTATCAGAACAATGTTAATCCAGCGAATTCTTTGAAAAGCCAGAATACCTAACCAATCTACTCTTAATATGAAATTCTGTAGAAGGGAGAGAGGTTAGTATAATCTTTCAGAAGAATTTGGAATCTCAAGACCCAAAAATTGTTACACACCAAGGCTCTATTTTTCAAACTTTAAGCATGATTGTCTGAATCCATTAAGTTTTAAAACTTGTGTTTTATTTCAAAATAAAATTTTATTTTAAAAAAAATTTTGTCAATGAATGTGCATATGGCCAAATATATTTGCTGTAAGTTCAAAGCACTGCTTTTTCTCCATCCTTCATCAGGGTTCAGTTAAAGAGTTCTAGATGTGTATGAGAACACAAGCAACTCCTGGAAGGAGTAATGTATTGCTAGATGCAAAGAATGGACAAAAGCCAACATAATCACTGAGGTTTTACAAATCTGAATAGGAATCAGTACCACTAAGAGAAATACAGAACTGAATGGAAAATTCCTGATTTTTTTTTTTACCTCAAAGTGGCCATTAATCACATTACACAACTGATTTTTCTGGCACTTTAAAATGTACTTCAGTGGTACAGTCCGGTCAATATTATCTCCAGTGCCACACTGAATTGTACTAAGGTTTTGCAATTCAGAAATTATCCATAGAACTCCATAAAAGAGATTGGACTTAAAGCCTAGTAACAGAGTTTGAATCTTAGAATTAACATTTTGGAGCAATTCCATTAAATACCAGAGTTGCACTTACTTGACTATTGAGAAAAGTAGTAACTTATTTCCATTAAAAGACAACTCAGCTCCAGTCAAAAGATTCTGGCTGTCTTTAGTGAACAAACATCATCATGCCTTTGCTTCAATTTAATCTTACCATCATGACGGAGCCAAGTTAAAAAAATGTAAAATTGTATTAATTACAACAATAATAGAAAGCGATGCTTATAAAGCTCAAAATGGACATGAAACTGATGAAAATGATGATCTAATGTAGGCTATAGAAAATTATGATCTGTGATGGGCACAAGTATATGACATACCTCATATCATCTTTCATTGTTCTGCAGTTGCGAGCTCCACTTCCACCCCTTTTGTCATCTGCTCTCACTCCTCTAGAGAGGAAGACAATTCTATGAGTTTAAGAAGTTTTTTTCTCACTAAAACCAGTATTGACTTTTTGCCAGCCAACCTGGATATAGCAGAAGGGAACAGAAGCCCTAAAAGACAGTACTGCAGTGCTGACTATTGTTAACCAAGTAAGAAACAGCACACAGAACACTTACATTTTATCATTCCCACTTTGTCTTTCAGGTTCTCGTTTTCTTCTTTGGTCAAACCCATCAAAACTTCCATTAAATCCACCACCTCTTCCTCTACCTCTCATTCTGCCTCTTCCTCCACCACGACCTCTTATTGGTCTTTCGTAGTCTAATCTTTCCACTGGTCTAAGACGAAGATAAATAGTCAGATTTTTGTTTTTATAGAACAGTTAACAAGAAGAAAAAAAATTCATATTGTTATATTTGTGCATCTATGGGACATAACAGTATATAACAGCTACAGCACAATTTATAGAGTGCATCTTTATACAGTACACACTACAGCTGTTTTGGCTTTGTCATTGAATATGGACATAAACTGAAGTCTGGAGGATATATTATAGCACACAGGAACAGAGAGATCAGCAGTTACAAACACTGAAAACATTGCAGAAGTTAAAGACAACATTATAAAACTGCCAAATCTTCACAACTTTATCATGCAATAACTCCACCATCTAAACCCATATTTATATGCAACTGCTAAAAATTTCAGACAACTTGTTAAAATATCTGAATAACTGTGAATAATTCAACTCGTTAACTATCGCAGTACACTGTAAGAACAGCGACATTCTGAAGCATTAAAGTTTAGGTGGAATCTTCTAGTACTTATGAAGAAAGCAAAATCAATATTCATTCACTGTCCCAGCAGTAGGTTCCAGCTTGGAACCTCCTACATGTTCCGCAAATCTTGGTATGTGAGCTCAGAAACTAACATAAATATGCTGCTGGCTGGGGGTACATTTTCAGATCTTTACATTTTTCAGTTTTGTCTTTTATTTCTAACATTCAACAAAAATGTACCAATGCAAGCCCCAAGGAAGCTGATCCTACAGCTCTGACAGGCATGAAGTAAGTAGTCTTGCAAAAAATGTGCATGCTAATAATGCACAGATCCTCTGTGAGGAACCCTAGTTCTCTCTGCAGGATACATACCGTTCTACTGAGAATTCCACTTGTCTTTGTGCTCCATAGGGACGGTATTCCCTGAAAGATGGTCTCCATTCAGTTTTGTCCTGTTTCCCCTCTGTGCCTCTGTTACTGAACCCTTGTTGTTCTCCCTGCCTGGGTATTCGCTTTGGGCCTACAAAAACACAGGCAGGGATTACTGACAACTCAACAGTAACACAATTACAGTTACCAAACTACTGAATGAAGTGAATCGGTTACACATCCAAACCCAAGTCACCAAAATATTTAAAGTCTTTATAGCTAATGTTGCCAGACACTATTTGTTTGAAAGACAAGTACTTACTTTACCTTCTGCATTAATTAACCTGCAAAATACTATGGGATTTGACACAGTCAGAGATTTCCAGAAAAGACAGTCTAAAGAAAAATCTAATTTTGCTCACAAGTCACAGAAAAGGAGAACAAAAACTGTTTCTGTCATGCTTTCAAGGATCACGAAAGTGTAGTACAGGATGAGGTGGAGAAGCTTCAATGGAAAAGACTAATTGAAAGACAGCAGCAGAAGCAATGGAGGTGAGGGAAAGAGAAAGATCTCTTACAGATAGGTGTTGATTGTGAAACAACACACCCCCCTGCCAGATGAGCTCAATTTATAAGTCTAGGACCTTCAGGTCCTCTCAGCTCATGGCCACAGTATCAAACAACCAGCACAGGGTCACCTCCTCACACTGCTGTTCTATGGAGGAAAGCACCATTCAGCAACACTAAAGGTCACTCAGTTCAGGTGGCAGTAAACCCAAACAGTAAGTAGAAAGACTTCAACAACATTAATTCTAGAACATAAACATATTCCAAGATAAAATATACTTAAGCTTTTTTCAGCCATTGTTGGGGTCAAGGAGGATCAGGTTGGGCAGAATGAATGGAAAGAAATTTTGAATTATAAGAGAAAAATTGAGTTTTACACTCAACCTGTATACATCTAGCAAAAGATTAAGGTTCTTTATGTGCTTCCTTTCTCATTTTCCCAAGTTCTGTTGTCTATCTGGGACCAAGCTCTCCAGAAGCAAGCCATTAGATGTCTGCTAGGCAACTGCATTTAAACCAACACCTTTTTCAGCCAATAGTGTAAGTCAATCAAGCAAGGAACAGGAAAATTGGTCTCAAAACTGACCTACTGTTTCCGCAAGAAGTACTGAGCTACTGTGGAATGCTGAGCAGACTACTGAACTTGGGTTAGTGGACAAGTGACAGCCCTGTCTACTGTACCTCTGTTGCTAGAACATAGAGAGAAAAAAATGCTATTTTATGTCACAATATTAAGATGCAAATTAATTCACAGTCCCATAGAAATGCCCACATAAGATTTTTGATCAATGCTTAGGTGCGAAGGATGAAGTCTAATACCATCTGCAAAGAGAAAGCTTCAAAGAACTATCCACTTGGAGAATGTGGTAAATAAAGCTTTTTGTTATGCACTAAGAACAGTCATACTTGTATAGACAGAGAAGATAGTTTTATATGTGATGCAGAAGCAAGTCCAGCTTTGCTGTTCTTTAAACTACAAACCACTTGACATATTACATTACAGTAATTCTCTTTTCTCAAGGGGTGGAGTTACTCGACCCTTAGAGCAGTGAGCATATTTACATTACCCAAATTATGATGTAATCTCTCGATAAAGGACAACTTTTGAAATCAGTTTCTGAGTAAGCTTTTCAAATCAGGACATTTTAACACAAAGCAAAATTACTGAAGATACAGAATTGTACATGCTCTTGGGAAACATCTGCTCTACACTCACCTCAACTACACAACCACCTCTGTAAGTGTTAATTCCAAATTGGAACGCTGTGGTGGAAAAAATGATGAAAAAAAATTTCTGGCCTAACTTTAGTTATTTTGTTTGGATCTAAATGCACAACAATTCTGATAGCCAATGAGAGGATCAAAATGAATACTTTTTGATCCTCTCATTGGCAATCAGAAGCATCAGTTATTATAAAAAGATTCCTTTGGCAAAAATGCAGTAGGCAGAGACATCTGTCCCTACATACTTAGTATTAACCTCAATTTCACCTTGAGATTCAAAGAGCTCCTTCAAACTAGCAAAACAATGCCAAAAAAAGAAGACGCAGGAGTCGTTTTAAAAAGATAGTGTCTTGTTTTATTATCCAGTACCGCTTAGAAGTACTTCAAAACAAGTCTTCTTGCCAGATATGTCAGCGTATTACATGTCAGCAGCACAGAGCGTACTGGATGGAGCTGTCTGTTCTACTCCAATATGAGTGCAAGGCTATTTCACTCTGATTCTAACAGGTGGCTTCCTTTAATGCAGATGGATTTTAAACATTAGAAAGACTATTTTATAAGATAGTAAGTGGCACAAAAGCATCTTTAATTGGTTTGTCAGACATGAAGTAGTGGATTAAACAGTATGCAACACCTGTATCTCTCTAATAGGTCAAGTCACCCTCAGGGCAGAAGTTCGTGTGACCTGCTCGTGAATCAGTTCAAAAAAACAACCCAACTTTCAGCTTTGCATGCAAGTGCAAACCAAACTGGACCCTGGGGGCAGTGATAGCATAAGCTCTACAATTTTAATCCTCAGCTATGTATAAGTCCTAACACAGACTCAGTTTAATTTACAGAGCTAAAGGGCCACCCACCCTTTGGGATTAAAAAAAAAAAAAAGCAACAAAATCAAGACAAAGCATGAGCCATCTTACATATCATTGGCATAGCTTAAAGAACTGGGGTACACTTTGAATGATTGCTTAATAACTACCTCTCCAAATAGACAAATCAGTTTTGTCTGATTGCTTGTATATATAGTCTGGTATGCAGATTTTCTTCAAAACCACAAGGAAAAAAAAAGCTTAGGAGTTCTGTGGGTTATCTACTTGAGACCTTACAAACATAATTCTGAAAACTGAAGATCACTCGTTCCTAGTAACCTAGTTTAGTCTCTCTTTAAAGTGGTTTTTCCGTGTCTTAAAATTACATCTGCAATCTGTATTCACCTGAATATGTGTCCCACCATTCTCAAATTCACCACAGCTTTCCTGGATTGTTACTGCATCAGCCAAGTCTGTTGGCTAAGCTGCCTATCACTTTACTTTCTAAACTGAGCAATCAGAACAGAAATCTGACGTTTAGAGTCTTTCAAAAGACCTAGCTTTTTTTCTTTCCCCAGAAGAAGCAGGTGAGCTATTAATAGAGGGAAAGAATCTGTAAATACTAAAATTACCAGGTACTAGAACTAGACAGTGCTAAAGAAAAAAAGCTCAGTTTTATAAGACATTGTTAAAACTCTAAATCATACAGACCAAATATACTTAAGCAGTTCTCACTTTTCCCACAATACTTCACTATTAGTATTAGTTTTGCTAACACTACAGCACTTAGATAAGAAGACTTTCTAGAGAAATGTTTTTAATAAGTATGTACACAGAACTTGCAACTGGAAAAGCAGAACTTGTATTTTTATAACCTGCACTGCTTCGATTCCCAGACACTGGATATCTATCTATTAACAGAGGGATATAAAACACTGCAGCAAAATCTAGCTGCCTTTCCAGTGTTGCTGTCTAGCTATCAGCAAGTTTCTCTATCCATATCATCTATCCTCAAACAAGTGAGACTTTTGCTTGGAAAGAGGTATCTCTCTAGGTTTTGTGGCTCTTCACTGGCCTGTACTGATAGAGTGTGCTCTCATCTGTTCAAAGTTTTTCATTTTAAATGTTTATTTTTTTGTAGAAAGCCTTGACTTCAGGCAAACACAAAAGGGAACCCAGCTTGCTACTCCTACCAGTGACTATAAGCTAAAGTAGAAACCTTGGTAATTCTCCCACTTCCTAATGTAAGGAGCATTAGGATGTGACAGTGGTAGCTGACATGCAATTCATAAGTTATGCTGCTTACAAAGAGCAAATGGGAAAAAGACAGTTTCTGGAAGGGTCACATTGACAGAAGACTCCCCAGCATAAAAAGAGACCTCTTACAGACCTGAGCTACGGAATACATTTGTTGCCTGAATGGACAGACCTAATCATTATGGGAAGGAGTGTGATCACCAAAAGCTTACAAAAGGAGCTAAAAATACCAGAATTGTTGAAAACCACAGCCACTAAGCTGTGGAGTAAAATCAGCATTGATGCAGAACCGAGAGCTTGGGCTTAATCCATAAACAAAACAAAAAAACCACCACAATACAAAACCCACCCAAACAAACAAAACAATCAAAACAAACAAAACAATCAAAACAACAAAAAAACCAACAACCACCCCCACCATAAAAATAAATATAGGGAGAAAACATCCTCCACCTTTGAAAGACTATCCTTCTTCCCAATATACTTCAAAAGGACAAAGTAGATCCAAAATAGGTCCAAGGCTATGGTAGAAATACCTTAATCAAACAAAGCAACAAAGAAAACAATTGTGAGGAATTTTTTAGGCCCAGTAGGGTACCAAAGACCCCAACTACCAGGGCTAGGGCAATTAAGTAAACCATTGAAATAATTTATCAGGGCAGAGGAAGTGGAATTGGAGTCTGGAAAAAGAAAGGATATTCCAAGCTGTAACAGGAATATTGGTTATAGGTCACATAACTGTGTCTGTAACACAAAGTAGAACTGATTTTTAAACAACATGATAAACATTAATTGTTCTGAATTTGAAACAATTCATTTAATTACTACTACTTTAAAAGGATGTCATGTTTCGAATTCAGCAGCTCTATTTGTCCCTTCCAACAGTGAGCCGCGCCTCATGATTGCTATGAGGTGTTTCACTCCAGCCAGCTGTGGACAGATCTGTAAAATTAGCCTCTAGAGACCTTAGATCTTATACTGTTCACCAATGGATCGTCATACTACAAAAATGGGAAACAACACAGAGGCTATGCACTGGTGAGAAACTTTGAGGCACTTGAAACTGAACCTCTACAACCCTTGCTGATGGCCCAAGAGGCCAAATTAACTGAATTAGCAAAAGCAGCCTTATGGTGACATGACAACCAAGAGCCACTATTTATACTGAGTCTAAATAAGCTTTGGGAGTGTGTCATAAAATAGGTATGCTATGGAAATATGGGAGTCCCTTGTTTCGGCAGAAAATAATATTTCTGATGGATTTTGAAACCAGATTCTGTTGGTAGCTATCAAGCTTTCAAGGGAAATTCCTGTAGTACACTCTTGAGCTCATATAAAAGGCTCCAACAAAAGGAAAAAAAATAAAATAACTCAAACTTGTAGTCAGATAGGTTTACAACAGCCTGAAGCTTAGGAGCAGTATACTTTGGGATATTATGTAATGTTGGGAAATAGCCCTTGCCCACATCTAAAGTTGTCAGCAACAGGACTAGTGTTTGGCAAACAATTACACCCAGGACCAGCCTCTGGTTGACCCAGTGTGTTGGTAACCCAGTGTGTTAAATAAATGCAAGAAAGCTTTGAGAAAAAAAAAAAAAGATGTATGCTCAATGGTATTACTGAAGTATTAAGGTATTTTCACAGAAATCCAAATTCGAACCTAAATGGAAATGGTTGTATACCACCCTACTATGTACTTATTTTGCTGTTAAAGCTTTAGTATATTTTGCCAGTTACTTGTAATAACACCGTATGTGACATTACAGATAGCAGTTAAATGCTTTGAAAGACTTCATGAGTTCTTTCTGACAACAGTGGAAAAGCTTAATAAAAACAAAGGGAGGACTGTTGTATACTGAGTTTAGTTAGCTGAATTATTTTATCTAAGTAGTTTTGCTTAGCACAAGCAACGTGCTGAAGTTTCAGGCCACAAGCTGCAAACTTTCACCTTGAAATGCTGAATGAGTCTTGTTCTACTGTTTAGCTACAATAAAAGGAGGCTCTGAGACCAGAGCAAACTAAAATATTAAGAAGTCACAGCTACCATCAGAAGCTGCAACCCATCCAGATAAAAACAGCTACAGAGAGAGAAAGTGATATGAACAAGAAGACTCCAAAACAAAAGTCACCATTGGAGTGAGATGTGCATGCAAGGTGTGGATGAAGTGTGCAAGGAATAGGTGCGTAGGTTGTAGGGGTATAAAATCCCAGGTATTTCTTTGTTCTGGGTCCCTCTGGTGAGGCACCTAGCTCATCTTGAGCTGTCCCTGTTGCAGTACCACAAAATTATTAATGTTTTTTCCCAGAAACTGGATGTCAGAGACTCAGCTGTGGGAAGCCTAAGGTGGATAAACTTCTTTAACAACTTACACCCAGGCAACTAATCTTCCTTTACAACAAAACTTCGTAACTGGAAATAATAAAAGGCAATTCAGACACTTGGGCACTTATTTTGCTATATTTTAGCATGTAGAAGAATTAAGACTCCAAAACCAATTTTACTTTCTCCCCTTTAAATGTGTGTGACCATGTGATTCTAATACCAAACTTCAAACAATAGCTTCAGCTATTGCAAGCAACACACCAAAGAGACACATTGAGTTAGACTCTGTCCTGTGGCATTTTGTTTTCATGTGCTCCAGTACTTCCTGAATTGCAGAATTGCCCACCACAATTCTCCTCTAGACAATCCTTATGATACTGTAGTTGAAAGAACTCTATCAGGATAAACTATTTAAAAATAAGAAAATTACAGTCAGTCTAAGATAAAACTCCATAGAAACTTCCCATGCCATTTTAAAACCACAGATAAAAACTCAAAAGCACAGCATTGAGCAACTATATATAAATGTTATCAGAGACATCATATGGACATAAAAGAAGAAAACTTTTTAGAAGTATTAGCCACAAAGGTTTAGAGATTTCAAAAGAACACAGTATTACTGCATGATCAACAAATTTAATTTTCCTGGACTGGTAAAGAATGCAAGCTCTGCAATTGGGCCTTTTGAATAAAGAGCTGGCAAATGCAGTTTGGTCACTGTGGTAAGAATGAACTGAGTTAACATCAATTAGCACAATTACAAGAGCCACAATACCTACAACCAGCCTTTACCCAAATCCTCGCCTAATGTAGTCTAAAAATCACAAAACAACAGTCAGTAGAAGGGGAAAAAATACACCTTTAAGGTCAAAAGTATAGGTTTGAAAGAGGTGTCTGTCACCCTGATTTTTCAGCCATCTGTTTTCATTTCTGTGATGGAGTTTCTCACGCTGGTTCATGTAAACATAGCCATGTTTTGCTAACTGTCTTTCTGTTTTTCATTCCTTTCTCCTGGGCTGAGAAGGTTTGATGTACTTTCACCTTAACCAGTGTGGTTGGAGAGTTGGTAACCCCATCCTCCAATGCACAGTCGTTCCCAAAACCATATATAAACACTAAGTGTAAAAATAAGCTTGTTCTTTCCTGCCCTGGAGAAGAGCAGTGTCTGTGTCATTTTTGTCATGCCCTAGTGTGACAGGTGTCCATTTTCTCCATAGAAAACAAAGCTTAAAAAGTTGTGTCCTTACATTGTGTCATTTCATAATAAATAGTTTGGATTCTAAAGGTCAAAGTATTGCATTAGCTGGCAAAGTCCTCTCATGAGGTTTGCTTCCAATTGAAAATATCTCCAGAAATTTAGTAAAACCTACTGTGAAAAACTCAGTGAAGAACTACATTAAAAAAAAAAGCTACCTTACAGGACTTTGTGACTAAACCTTCCACTCAAACATTAAAACATAATACCACAAAAAAAAAAATCTGACTACTGAAAAATTTCTTATATCATTGAAGACTAGATATGCTTCGAGTCTTTCTAAAGACCCTTTTTTACAAATTCAATATGCCCAAAAATACTACTAGAATAAAACAAAAATTGTGAAACTTAACCCGACTTTTTGTAGTCCAAACAAGCAAATGCCCTAGCAATTAGATAAAATGGCCTGGAGGGGTCCAAAGGAGGATTATGCAGATGATCAGGCTGCAGAATATCCAAAAGAAGGCTGTGAAAGGCTGGTGAATCTGCCTTATGAGAAAAGACTAAAGGGGCCATGTCTCTTCTCCCTGGACAAGGCTTCATATAAATCACATCTCAGTACCCCAGGTACTTGAAAAGCTACAAAGATGAAGGCTCTCTTCACAAGGAGCCTCATGAAGGTGAGTGGCTACACTGGGGACAAGCTGCACAAGAAGAGATTTCATCTGTGTTAAGAATTTCTTTCTGGTGCTACCTTACACTGAAACAACCTTCTCAGGGTTAAGCCCCCATCAAAGAAGGCTTTCAAAATGCAGCTGGACAAGGTAGCAGAGAGCTATTCAAGGCTGCCTTTCCTAGGAAAGGTTGGACTAGACTATCCTTCCAACATGGCCTTGTGAGAAGATGGTTCCAAGAACACCAGTACAATACAGTGAATTCTGTCATTTCAACTGTAATACCACCAGAGTCTGATTCAGCTGTTCCAATAGAGGCTATTTTGTGGTGTTTAATTACTAATAAGTAGAATGAAGTTAGAGGTAGTTATGCCCAAAATCAGGGGGGTAAAAAAATCCCCCTATCTAGACTAAGAAAGTCTAGCAAAAAGTCTTAAGTTTGGTATGTTGTTTTTCTTTTTTTTAAATTAAAAGTTCAGCAATTAGTTTAACAATTTAGTAATTTTAATCACTATTATTTATTTCCCCAAACAGAGGTACACTCTTCTAGCAATGCATCTGTTA
Organism: Dicaeum eximium; assembly: GCA_013396995.1. Taxonomy (NCBI): domain Eukaryota; kingdom Metazoa; phylum Chordata; class Aves; order Passeriformes; family Dicaeidae; genus Dicaeum; species Dicaeum eximium. Next base: position 98,917 of record VWZP01008546.1, read on the forward strand.
TTAGAAGCTTTATGCCAAACTATGGGAACACAAGGACATTCCCTAGAGGTTGGTCATTCTCAACTGTTAAGTTGACAGTCCCCTGAATCTTATATAAAATCCAGAAGTGTTCTGGTTGAACCCATACAAACCAACTCTGTGTGGCCCGAATAAAGAGCTGACCCTCCTCCCTTCCAAAAGACAGCAAGATTTTTCTCTCAATATGCCGCTTGCTTAACACTTGTCAGCTACATCATCACTTGTGTATTTACCCTAACTCAAAGGGTTCTCTGCCATTCAGAACAAACTTGCTAAGACAGCACATCCAAAGTAGGAGCATACAGTCAAGACCAAGTCTTGCCTATCCACACTAGTTTAGCATCTTAAGCACTGTACTTTTATAGTCTTTACTTCCTAAAATGCCCAAGATAAACACACAAAATCCCAAAGAGATGCAATGTTTAAAGAACAAAGTGCATTTTTAAATATAGAAAATAAATAACTCTTCTTAAAATAGATCTTAATGCCCTTTCACTAAGAGCAAGTCTTTTCTCCATTTTAATTAGCAGGAAATTGAAATAATGTGCACATGCCTGTTGTCTCTGTATGAGAAAAGAGATTTCTTAACACCAAGGTTGCAAAGAATAGTCAAAGACACTCCACAGGGCCACTGTGTATCGCCAAGAATGAAGAAACCTATAGGCAAGCAGGAGGTGAAGGATGGTCTTCACATACTACCAAGCTCACATAGTAGCATGCTTCACATACTACCATGGTAAGTTACTGATAGCCACTATTCTTGTTCAAAAACTTTTTCATCAAAACTTGAGACTTTGCTGTTCACTGAACAGACTCCTTCAACTTCTGTTGACAACCACAGTAAAGTAACCTTTAAATAAAACAAGCTGTTATAGTCTGAATATTGGTCTTAGGGGACTAAGTCACATAAATGCAGAGAAACCTCAAAAAGACTAGTTTCATGTAACTTCCCAAAAAGACAGTGACAACTTGTTGATATCTTCCTCTACAAAGGTGCTCATTATCCAGCATTGAAAGATTCTCTGCTCCACAAACTGCTACAAATGCATCAACTAACTGCTGTAGGGAAGAGTGTAAGGCTTTAAGCCTAAGCAATAGAATTGGTAGCAGTGGCAACAACTTGATGAAGCAACAACCTCGATTCAAAGGCCTTTTTCTAGGGCATTAAAACACACAGTGCAATTACTGTGAGTTTAACGGGAGCTTTTCCTACAGAAAGAAAATATCTTAATAACAGATTATGTGTTAGGCTTCATTGCTTCCCGCAGGAGAATGGGAATTTACAACCCAAGAGGATGAAACCAGAATCTTCTCTGCAGAGATTCTCAAAATTTGGAAACAATCCACCAGTTCTTAGATACTGAATCCAGCAACCTGAAGCTCAATACCGGGTAAGTAGTAACAATCAGACTCACTAAGACACAACTATCAACTCCAAATACAAGAAGCTATAGCCCACAAAGCCTCCAGATGCACAGAAGAATGTGACAGACATTTTAGTACAAGCCAACTGACTCCCTCTTTCCCCAAGCAGTATTACGCATCAAAACCTAGCAGCTGATCATTCCTGAACACTGCGCTGAAAAGTTACCCCAGGAAATAAGGTTTTATTCAAAGGCTGGCTCACCAATGCAAGCTCAAGGCAAAACAACCACAGATCCCTGGAGACGTTAGAACACTCAAGACACTGAAAGGCCAGAAAACTCGCAGGTACCGAGAAATCGCTCCTGGAAACTTCAAACACTGAAGGACAGACACTGTCAGGGTGACAAGCAATGAAAGGCAACAACAGGGCTGCTAAACCAGCATGAAAGCTGTAGATGCCGCAGGGTAGGAGTTGATGTCTTGCACTTGTCACCTGGGGATATTGCTGAAGTTTTCATTTACATAGTCCAAGGCCTTCCCGGCTGAGCGCGCTCGGCAACATCGTGTGGGGACCCTGCCCAAGCGCCACTGCTCTCTCCGAGGGGACTTTCGGGTGCGTTCACCACGACGACCCCGCCAGGAACCGGGATTTTTCAGCCCTGTCACCCCCACCCCGCCACGGCTGCCAAGAGGCCGGCGAAGCGCGGAGCCCACGGCCACCCCTGGCGCGCCGCAGGCCCGCACCGGGCACCGCTTTCCTGCTCCCCAGAACCGGCCGCCGGTCCCGC
>VWZP01008546.1:101127-115289 GCA_013396995.1 Dicaeum eximium
CGCCGGGGCGCTGCCCGCGTACCTGGCTGCGGCGGCGCCGCAGGGGATGGTGCAGGGGAGCTCTCCGGCAGCCTGCGCCCCTTCTGGGTCTCCCTCCTGCCGCCGCCCGCCCGGCCGCCGGGCACGGCTCGCTTGGCGGCGGCCGCCGCCTCGTCGCGTTTCTTCTTCTGCTGCTGGCGGCGTTCGGCCTCGCGCAGGACGTCGAACGGGTCCGACTCGTCGTCCAGGAGCTGGTAGAAGCGATTGGCGACGGAGCACCCGAAGTTCTCCTGCATGACGNCCCACCGCCGCCGCCGCCGCCACCGCCTATAAGTGCGGCCGAGCCCGCCCACCGCCTGCACGCGCGGCCGGCGAGTAACAGAGCAGCCAATCCCGGCACCAGGCTCTGCCCGGCCCCGCCCCTATTGCCCAGCTGCGGCCAATTACCGTGCAGCGGCGGAGCTGTCAATCACACCAGTTGACCAATACGGTGCGCCGCTCTGTTATTCATATGTGCCACCACGGCCTCGGAGGTGGCAGAGGTGTCCCCGCGCCCGGCGCTCTTCGGGCACGGCGGGCGGGACCCGTCCCGTCTGGGGACACTCCCTAGCAGCAAGCGCTTCAAAAGTGGTGCCATCGCACAGCGGTGTCGCCACGGGTCTTTTGGTACAACCCACATCCTCTAACAAGTGACACGAACGAAAGAGGCGCTCGCTACACCGGGAGCTCCCAAGGGTAGCTCCGCTGTAGGCGGCGGGCACACTTCATAAAGTAGCCTGGTGTAACCACAGAGTGTCTGAAACGCGCCCTTCTAGCGAGAAAAGCGGCGGTGTTCAGGGGGGCAGGCAGCTCGGCGGTGCCCCCGCGGGTGGCAGTGCCAGCACGGAGGGAGCGGGCGGGAGTCACGGTGTACCGGGCAGAGCTGCTCCGTGCGGCCACCGCTGCCTCCGCGGCCGCCACCGAGCCCCACCGCGACAGATCTTAGTGCAGCGCACCTGCAGGAGCCCTGCCAGCCGCTCACAGTTCTGTGCTTTTGCTGTCTCAAAATAAAAATGTCTCAGTAAGTATGACCAACAGCGACATGCCTGGAGACTCATCAAGGCTTCTCTCCGCAGAGGACGGGCGCCTGGGCAGGCGAAATATCAGCGCCTCTTTTATCAGCCACCATAACAACAATCACAGCCACAATTGCCCAAAGAATGGCGATTGCAGTTTTGATTTCTGCGACTGAGACTCTCTTTATTCTGATCGTTCATGTGAAACTAACACTCCCTCTATCACAACTTCACTGTATATGCCACCTTCTTTTGAAATGAATTTTATCCTTATTACAGTAACTCGAAACAGTATTAGAATTCTTGTTATGTTTAAAAAGGCAGGATTAAAGACAGTCCTGTTCTCTTGTCATTTTGCGGTGCTGATAAGTCTGTGCATGCCATCGTAAAACAAAATATGGTGTATCCTCTACAGATTATTCCAAGCCTTGAACATAGTCATTGCATCTCTCCTGGCTTTCATGTAGACCCACTTTTGCAGGGGATGCTTACTGCAGAATAAAACTAATTTAATTTGACTGAGCGCCCTTTCAAGTTTCAATTTCATTCAAGAGATCACAAACTGTTTTGCATGGAATTAATGACAGTAAGTTCAGGCAATTATCTGCTCGCAAAGAGCTTTACAAAATCCTAGTAGCTGAGTCAAATCTCTCAGGCTCTGAAATGCTTCAAATTAAAAGCAGAAAAATTTAAGTCAACAAAGGAAAAATATCGTTACTTCTGCACAGTTCTTATGTTGGAAAATGTAGCTACCCACAATTAACAAAAATTCATGAAGCAATTTTCAATAATATGATAAAGTAATAAAATAATGTATAAGAATCTTCACTTAGATCAACTGTACTTTCCTCTGGATTGTTGGTTTATTTTGTAGAAGATGGAACTTCTTGTGTTTTCAGTGCTCATGGTTTGAGCTAGAACAGAGAGATTTAGGCACAGCTCCCCAGCAATTCCAATTGACTAAAATTGACTACATGAAGTCTTAAGCCAAAAAGAGAGCTGCATCACCAAAGACAGACATGCTTATAGAGGAATACACCCCATGCTGAGAGCTTTGTGTGTGAGCTGGACATTGTGCCCCGGATTGCAGGAAAGGGCTGGAGCCCCATCACATGAGCCATAAGCAAGCACTGACCTGCTGCTCACAAAGGGCACAGGGACCTGTGGGGCTAGCTGGCAGGTGTGGGGTGGCCAGTCACCTACAGACTCTGCAGGACCCAATGAGCAAGGAGAGGACCTCAGCCAAAACATCACCACTGGACTAAGAAGCAAGGGGCATGAAGGGTGGCACATAGATTGCAAAGGTGTAAAAGCCCAAAGATTGCTTAGAAACAGCATGTGTTGCTAATGAGTCATGGCCTGAAGATCAAAATATTTCCAGGAACTCAGCATCCGGGACACTGCTATGGGACACATGAGGTTGAAATGGCAAAGAAAGCCTTTCTGACAGCGTGAAGACACTGGGCACAGAGATTCCAGTGACCCATCAGGTCACTGGAACCACCAAAGAAAGCCAGTCAAGACACATCCCCCTCCCCTGGAGGGCAAAGCTCCCAGGTGATAACCACTGTTGTTAGGGTGAGGAAAAAGGCTTCTCCCAGCATGCCTTGCTGTGACATGCAGATTTAATGTATTCCATTGGCCCTTCCCCATCACTCCACCCCTGTGCCCTCATCCCATTGGTCCTGGTGTTCTGTCCCACCCCTCAAAATCCCTATATAAACCCCTGCTCTCTGAGCTCTAACGGGACCCTTTGCAGGAAAAAGCTGCAAATAACCTTTCTGCAGAACTTCGTACAAAGGCCTTGTGTTTCCTTCTGTGTCACCTGTGTTGCAGAAGAGCTGAAATCATGGCATGAGCACAGATGTGCCTGTGCCCCTGAGGTGATTTTTTGAAAATTTTCTCAGGAAGGTCACAGCGGTCTGAACAACACTCACCATGACAGCCACCCACTGAATGTGATTCCTGGAGTGGAATCTGAATGCTCAGACACGAAATCTGGAAAATTGAAAAATGCACTAATAAAGACTTAGATAAAAGACAGTTTTACCATTGCTAAGGTTTTATATAAGTCCATATTATAACATAATAACAATGAAGTTACATGCAGTGTGACTGTTTGCTATTACCTACATAAAGGCCATAATCTAAAGTGCATGCTTTAAAAATGTAGAACACATCTCTTCATCTTTGTTTGTCATGTTTTGTTATGTTTCAGAGTTAGTTGGTTTTATTTCTGAAAGAGATTACTATCCTCCAACTCCATAATTGTCATTTCCATCTCGAGTCTACCTAGCTAGATAGAGCACAGGTTATTTTTCCTGCTTTCTCTTGAATCCTTGCTCCCTATCCTTGTACAATTCCTGTCTTATGTCATGTGTGATAAAAGGTACGCTTTGTTGTAATACGCAGGATTTGATCTGACTGTAGGTTGTATCATGTTTCATTAATTTGGTCTTTAACTCTCAGAGAACTTGTTTCTACACTAAAACATTAATGTTTTAATGCACTGAATTGGGTTTGCAATGGCAAGCTTTGGAGGGGGGAGGGCGACAGGGGTGGCTTCTGCGAGAAGCTGCTGGGAGCTTCCTCTATGTCTGTCAGAACCAATCCCTGGTGGCTCCAAAGACAGAACTGCTGCTGGCCAAGGCTGGGCCAGTCAGAAATGGTGTTAACACTCCTGTGATAACATTTAAGATGACAGAAGAAAAAGTTATTGTGCAGATGTAATTGTGGCCAGAGAAGAGAGTGAGAACACATGAGTGGAACAACTCTGCAGCACCAAGGCCACTGGAGAAGGAGGAGGAGGAGGAGGAGGAGGTGCTCGAGGCACCAGAGCTGAGATTCCCCTGCAGCCCATGGTATGGCCCATGGCGAGGCAGCTGTGCCCCTGCAGCCCATGGAGGTCCATGGGGATGCAGAGATCCACCTGCAGCCCATGGAGCAGACCCAGGCTGGAGCAGGTGGATGCACAGAGGAGCCTGTGAGCCCAAGGGAGGCCCCATGCTGGAGCAGCCTGTCCTTGGAGGACTGCACCCTATGGAAGAGTGACCCAGGCTGCAGCAGTTTTGGGAGGACTGTGGCCCATGGGATGGACTCACATTGGAGAAGTTCATGGGGAGCTGTCTCCTGTGGGAGGGACCCCAGGGTGCAGCAGGGAAACACCTCCCCTCCCTGAGCAGCAGGAGAAACCTTGGGTGATGATCTGACCATAACCCCCATTCCCTGTCTCCCTGCACTGCTGGGGTAGGAGATACAGCTGGAAGAAGGAAGGGCTGGCAGGAAGCTGTTTTTGAGGGCTTATTTTACTTTCTCATTATCCTGCTCTGATTTTGTCAGTAATAAATTCACTCCATATCTCTAAGTTGAGGGTGTTTTGCCCATGATGTTATTTGGTGAGTGCTCTCTCCCAGTTCTTATCTCCCCCCATGAACCTTTCATTAAAATTTCTTTCCTCTGTCCAGCTGCAGAGGGAAGTGATAGAGGCTTTGGTGGGTGTCTGGCATCTAGCCAGGGTCAAACCACAACACACATTAAGCTAGTAGCATAGCATTAAAATACTATGGAAAGGAAACATTTAATATTGCTAAGACACTCCAGTTCAGATGATTACTTTAGAACTGGTCTTACATGTTACATGAACTATTTTAATAATATATCACAATACCTATGACTGTGTACTGAAAAGCAGTGTGTTTTAAGCCCTTTAGGCCAGGTACATTCCAAATGCACATTTTCTCTTCCAGTGGCAGGATCTGGAGAAAAAGTTCATTTCTCCTTGGTTGTGGCTATTGCAACATGAAACACTATTGTTCAGAACAGTTAAAATATCAGATGGGATATCAACTAACTTCTTCCTTCTCTTGTGTTGCCTCCATTAACAAAATTCTATTAGTTGGCATTAGAAAAATTTACAAGATCCACGTAAAGAAGTGAATCTGCTGCCAGGCCCTTGAAAGTCATCACCAAACATAATGTATACATTGGGGCAGCATAGGTTAAATATGGAGATATTCAGCTGCTTACAATGCACTGCACCATTCCAAATATCTACAGTTCTGTATACCAGCTCAGAATGTTAGTTCCATCCATCACTGGAGTTCTTTAGCAGCTACATGTACTATCTGAAGCATTAGGCATGTAGTTTTGGGAAGTTATGAAGAGTATTTGCAGTTTGGTTTTGGGGTGCAATTATTTTAACATGAGTAATTTTTTCCCTTTTTTTTTTAAATTTTAAAGTAGATTTTAACATATTTTTTCTGTATTACTACTCCTCTACAACACCATTATATTACCAGAACTATTTACCACTTTAAGGGCCAAAGGTTTTTAAGGGGGTCAGATCCAAGCGTGTGAAAATCTATTTGCTCATTTTGGAAACAAATGTTACAAGCTGCAGCATTTTCTTTCTGGCCTGGTAAGCAAGACCTGACCTGGCATCGTAATGGTAGGACTTGGACATGTAACACTGACTTTGAGAAGCTGGGATAGCATAACAGTGAACACTAATTTGCCTAAGCAAACATTTGAGGATTTTTAGTTAGTTTAAAAGAGCAATCGAGGCAAACTCAACTACAATTCATAATGAAAGGGCTGCTGATCTCAGGATGGATAAGGAATGCTGCAGCCCTGTATTACAGCCTGTATTACATTGGAAGAACTGGTAGGCTTTCCCCGTTATCCAAAAGGGTATTAGTCAGTAGTTGTATATTGCAAATCTGCTCTTCCCTGCACTTTCCTGTTTCTATCAGTCGTGATGTTTGCCAACACTCTTACAAGGCAGCAGTCTGCAGCATACAAACTGTGAACAAAATAGATCTGGGGAAAAAACCTCACCGTTTTAACAGCTTTGTGCTCCTGGTACCGACCTCAAAATTTATTTACTAATGTAATAAATCCAAGTTATGTTCTTTGGCCGAAGCAGCCTCACGTTGAGGTGAAACTTCTGACGTTTAAATTCTCTACCACACTCAATGTAAAGAAGCTGCTCCTCATGTTGAGGTGAAGCTTCTTGTGTTTCAGTTTAGGGCCACTGTTCCTCGTCCTATCGCGAGCTACCACTGGATAAATTCTGGCACCATCCTCTTAAAACACCACCTGCCTTAAGAACCTCCTAAAATTCCCGAGCCAAGGGCCGTGACAACGCCTCCTACCCACTTCTCACAGCCCCGGGACCGGTGCACGTAGCTGTACAGCTACCAGCGCCCTACTGCCACGGGCACCGCTGCTAGACGGGGCGTCTCCCCGGCCGGCCCCGCCAGCGCCATAACGGCCGCGCCGTCCGGACCCCGCCCGCCCTACGATCCCCGCGGAGGCGGCGGCACCTAATGGGGAGGGTCCCTCCCAGGCCGCAAGTTCGCTCCCGGGTCTGTCCGCCGCTGAGGGCAGGGCCCGGGCAGGGGAAAGGAAAGAGAACCCCCCCGCCCAGGGAAGGGAAGCCACCACCCGCCGTCCCACCGCCAGGCGACCCCTTTGAGCCGCCGGGCGCGCCAACTCCGCTGCGCTGCCATGGGATTGGCCCGCGCAGCCCGCCCACAGCCGCAGCGCGCCAAACCTGCCCGGGCGCACCACCCCTGCCTGCCCCCGCCCCCGCGCGGCGGGCCAATCAACGCCTCCTCCGGGGCCGTGAGCCCGACTTCTGCCCAATAGGATGGCAGCATCCGCACGGCCTCGCCCCCTGGCCCCGCCCCTAGGGGCGCGGCCGCCGACTTTCCCGCCCAGCGGTTGGCCGGCGGGAACAGACTCCCCGTGACACTCGCGCCGGGCCGGGTGATTGGCTGCGCTCGGGCGCGAAACGTAACGCGGGAAAACCTGGGGCTCGGCCCGGGCAGCGAGCGCGGAGGTATCGCTGCGGCGGCGGCGGCTCCTCCTCGGGCATCGCCGGGACTGGGGCTGCCAGCGGGGCTGGCTTCGCTTCGGAAAGGTGCGGGGACGCTGTGACTGCTTCTCTCTGGCCGTTGCNCCGTTATCAAAACCACCCCGATCAAACCCTCCTCGGGGGGTAGCGCCGGCGAGGAGCCGATGCCCGTCCCGCCCGTCCCCACCAGCCCCGGCTTCAGCGACTTCATGGTCTACCCCTGGCGCTGGGGCGAGAACGCGCACAACGTGACCCTCAGCCCCGGCGGCGGCGACAGCACCGCCGGCCCGTCAGCCCTGCCGGCGCCCCGCGGGGGAGCGGGCCGGGTCCCCGGCGATGACGAGGAGAAGGCGGCGAGCCCGGGGAGCGGCGGCCGGCACCGGCACCTGAAGGTGAGCGCGCGGCGGGCGGGGGCGGGCGGGCCGCGCGCTTACGGGCTGACTCCGCGGCGCGCGCCCCTCCCGCGCTTCCGCCCGGGCATTTAAAGTGAAGTCACTTCCGGCAACGGAGCGCGCTCCGCGGGGAAGGGCAGAGGGCGGAGCGGCTGCTTGCCTTCCCTCCTTTGAAAAGTAAAAAATTAACCTTAAAAAAAACATCCTGGCCATCGAAAAAATCCTCTGTCCTATCTCTCCTCGAATCTGGAGTGCTTTGTCCCGTTCTGGGCTTCTCAGTACAAGAGAGACAGGGAAAACTCCTGGAGTGGGTCCAGTATAGGAAACAAAGATGACTAAGGGACTGGAGCATTTCTTGTATGAGGAAAGGCTGAGGCAGCTGGACCTGTTGAGCCTCGAGAAGGCATGGCTGAGATACTTTATTAATGGATATGAATATCTAACAAGGGTGCCAAGAGGATGGAGCCAGGATTTGCTTGTGACAAGCTATAGAAAAAAAAGGCAATAGGCAGAAACTGATACACAGGAAGTTCCACCTCAATATGAGGAGGAATTTCTTTATCTGTTGGTGACCAATCACTGGCAGAATTTGCCCAGAGGGGTTTTGGCGTCTCTGTTACTGGAGATACTCAAGAACTTCCTCAAGACAGTCCTGTGCCGTGTGCTCTAGAATGGCTGTTTGAGCAGGGGGGTGGGAAAGATGACCCACTGTGGTCCCTTTCAACCTGACCCATTCTGTGATCCTGTTGTCAGTTTCTCTCTGCACCTCTGAGCACAGGGTGGTACCTGTCATCTCCCCTCCTGCACCTGCGGCAGAACATTCCATTAGGAATGGGCTGGGCGCAGTCTGGTGTGGCTCTGTGCTGTCATGGCACCATCCTTGGTCATGCTGTCACTGCAGGGGATGCTGTGCCAGCTGGCCAAACTGCAGGGGGGAGGAAGTGCCTGAGTTTAGTTGCCTCGTTATTTACACCCAGGATGGAATAAGACGGGGCCGTCCGAGAGCAGACACCGTCCGAGACCTGATCAGTGAAGGAGAGCACTCTTCCAGCAGGATACGCTGCAATATTTGCAACAGGGTCTTTCCACGAGAGAAGTCACTGCAAGCCCATAAACGAACTCACACTGGTGAGTAAAAGGAAGGCGTGAATAGCTGGGGAGAGCCACTTAGGAAGCACACAGGAAGTAATTAAAACCCCCCAGACGAACATAATGGAACCCCAAAGTACTTGACCTGCTATGATTTTATTGTAACTGCTAAATTAACCATGCTTTGCTCCCAGGTTTTGTTAGTCAATAAAAGTCTTTGTCACCATGTTTGTTGTGGAGAAGTGTAGCAGCAATTTGGGCTAGAATAGTATAGTCAAATTGTGTAAGCATTTTATCTGTCTGTGTCACAGGCTCACTTTATAAGAGAGAGAACTAGTCTTGGGCTTGGTGCTCTGTATTTGAGCTTGGTAGCACTTGGTATCCTGATTGCCTCTTCTCTGCGTTTTATTTCCTCGCTGATGTATTTTTCACATCACAATTGAAATTTTGCTGTAAGAGGTTACAGTAACTTAAAAAGTGGCTGGCAACTTCAGGATTGTAACATCCTAGGACTCTTAAATGAGAGAAGAGTCCAAATGCTTAAAATCACCACCCAGTTGTTTCTTTCCCACCACCTACAATTCATTTTCTAGGGTGGGGGAGATCATGCTAATTTACTGAATTGTATTTAGACAACGATTTGCAGTTAAGTTAAAATGTGTAATGAACTCACTCAATACTCAGCTGAGCTTAAACTGAAGATGTTATTTGGGTTTTTTTAAAACTAAGCGAATATATTTTATTTCTTCAACAAAAGACCCTATTTGCCATAAAATATAAACAAACGTACCTCACAATACAGACACAACCACCAGTACTCCCCCCAAACCAACCAAACAAAAGCCTTGGCTCTCACCATCTCCTTCTGACTCAAGTCACTCTGACTAATCTAGATAATGATGTCAAACAGCAGCGTTCCTCATGTTTTTTGGTCAAAAGATGTTATTTCACTTGGTCCTGCAATGTGTTGAACTTGTAAGAACTACTTAACTGAGCTTACCCTGTCATTCCTCTGAATTAGTGAGCCAGACTAAGCCTCATTTTGTTGCCTTCTGGAGGGCAGTGGCGTGGCATGCCTTTGTGTAGTGTGTGCAGTCAGATCCACTTGAGGAAGGAGACACCTGCTACCTTTGTTCTGGTTGCAGTTTGCATGGAGAACTCTTCCTTGATGACTGATTTAGGAAAGTTTAAATCTGGAATGAGTTTCTCATGCAGCCTCCATCATTATCACTTATCTTAAGCATGAGATATTTCTCTTAATGAGATATTTCTACAACCTTGTAGTAATGTTGACCTCAGATTTTACCCTAGTTCAGGCTAGGGTAAGGATAAATTTTTTCTGGTTACAGCCTGAATTACATTACTTGTCCATTTACTTTATATATTTATTGCTCTACATACGCACTGTTTCACAAAACTTCTGCAGTGCTATCTAAGAGTCTTAAATCAGAAAATATGACAAGGAAAAGTACTTTTTTTTTTTTCTCTTGGAAATAACCATATTGTCCAGCAGCACAGAGCATGCACTTCAAAGTACATTAGGATTTTTTAAGTAGATGTAAGTTTCTGAGTGGGTAAAAGGAGGGTTTGCTTGTGCAAGTCTCAAGCCAGGGACCACCACTGGATACTATGACACTTCTAGTCATCTTTCATAAATCTCTTCTGTTACTACTTTTAGGTGAAAGGCCTTATTTGTGTGACTACCCAGATTGTGGTAAAGCCTTTGTACAGAGTGGGCAGCTCAAAACTCACCAGCGTCTCCACACAGGAGAGAAGCCTTTTGTCTGTTCAGAGAATGGTGAGTCATCAGAGAATAATTTGCAGCTTTCTGGGGTCAGACTAATATTGGAAATATATGTGTGTTCACATGGCAAAAGCTTTGGAGTTGAAATTTGGTGGAACTTTTAGGGAAGGGAAGAGCCATGAAGAATCTGACTATTTCTGTAAGTATGTATCTAAGGATTGCATACATTTTCTGTCAGTGGATACTAATGTATGAAATAATTGGGACTTGTTATGAACCTTGCAACTAGAGCCTTTGGTTTAAACCAAACCTAGAGTTTTGTGAATGGGGAAGGGTGGATTCAGTGGCATTTTCTTCCCACAGATGTTACACTTTCTTTGGCTGGCTGCTTTCTGTAACATGTTCTTCATTGTCACTCTGTGGTTTTTTAAGGCTGTTTAAGCAGATTCACACATGCAAACCGTCATTGTCCCAAGCATCCATATGCCCGTCTGAAGAGGGAAGAGCTGACGGACAGGCTGAGTAAGAAGGAGACAGCTGACAATAAAGCTGTGGCTGAGTGGCTAGCGAAGTAAGTTCCCTCATGGTGTCAGATCTTTCTCAAAATACTTAAAAGGGTGGTCTGACACAGCATTTATTCTTTGGGACAGTAGAACTCCAAGAAAGCAAAACTAGATGTTCTTCCAGTAAACATCAGCATAGCCTTGCCTCTCCTTGAAGAATTATGAACTCCTGGTCGAGACAAAGTCCCTTATGAAGATTTTTTCTTATGATTTTGTTTTGTTTTGTGTTTGCTCTCTGCTTAAATATTTCTTTTTGCTGGATCAACACCTGCTAATACTTCATTAGCTAGTACTACAGTTTTGCTGAATTTGCATTTATATGAGCGGCTCTGTATGCCTAGGGAGAAATGCCTGCTGAGAACACCATGGAGACAAGAAATCTGTCACAGATGTTCACTTGGGTACTTTACACTTAAAATACTGAATAAAGAAGGTTTCTGACAGCTTAAATACTACCATATAAAGGCTGAAAAGTAAAGCCAAGTGCAATGCCCAGTTGGATGCAAGCTTGGGAGGTTTTTGCCCATTTTGAATTGTTGGTGTGCGAGTCAATTGTATGTATTTTACAAGTGTTTCTCACATTTGCTGTTATAGGTACTGGGAGACTAGAGAGCAGCGTGCTCCTGCTTTGAAGACCAAAGCAATCCAGAAAACAGATCAGGAGCAGCAGGACCCAATGGAGTATCTTCAGTCTGATGAAGAGGATGATGAAGACAAAAACAGCGCCCATTCAGCTGCCCGCCACCGCCGCCTCCAGGAGCAGCGTGAACGCATGCACGGCGCGCTGGCGCTCATTGAGCTGGCAAACTTAGCTGTGGCACCCCTGCGACAGTAGATAGGAGGAGCAGTCTCTGCCCTTAAAAAATGTACTTTCTGGTGTCACTTAACCAGTTAGATCCCAGGCATAAGCTAAGCACCTTATTTGCTTATAATAGGCTGCTATTCTGTAGATTTTATGAAGAATGTTGTTGCCCCGTAACATGGGGTGAGAGAATTGCACTTTTGGTAGGGTAGAAGACAGATGTAAAATTTCTAAGTATTTTGTAAATATAGGACTGCATAAGGCAGGGTTGACAAATTTATGTGTTATGGGACGCTAGATTTTGCAAGGTTAACTCATTTATCTGAAGCAGATTTCACAGGAAACACTTTCTGAGCAAAGTGTTCACGATTAGCAGGATGGTACATGTGGCCAAAAAAGGCTAACAAAAAGTATTTATCTGACTATCTAGCAAAGTGATGAGTCTGGGGATATTGTTAAACAGCAACGAAACCATGTTTCTCTAACGTCAGTATATCTTTACCTAGCATCTCCAAGGCGAAGGGCAGGGGTTAGTTATCTCAGCTTGTACAGGGAAAGAAAACGCTTCATGCAGGGAATATCTTCACTGTGACTGCCCAAGGTATGAGGCTTGACTTTGCTGCTTCACATTTTTTTGATTTGATTTCAGCAGAATGTCTTGGTAGCACTTGTTATTCCTAACATGTGTAGTTGGGAAGTTTTGCACATTGTTTTATCTGAAAATGATTAGTCTTGCAAAGTCTAGAAAAAGGTAAACAATTGGTAATATTTTTTCAGGTGTTTTTGGGCCCTGTAGTGATTTGGCACTTGATTTTGTTAATAAAGGGGTTATTTACAGGGTGGTATGAATTTGTAGTAAACTATTCTAGGTCTTCTATTAGCAAACACTAAGTTTTAAAGTATTGCTTTTGTAATGATTAGCAAATAGAAGGCTCCATACTTACTGTGCATAAAGCCACCTTACTGCTTTACTCCAGCATAACATGCCGATTTTTTGTTCACTAACCATAGCACAGCTATAAAGTAAACACTGCAGAAAAGTATTCACTATACCATTAGAAAATAGGCTTCCAAAGGTAGTTACAAGTGTGTTAACAGTGTGATTTCATATATTTCCCAGATAAATGAAGTTGCAGAATGCTGCCTAGTACTCAGATGCTGATATAAAATGTTTAACAGGGTATCTTGTCACTTTGTGAATGTTGTGTACTTTCAGTAGCATTGTCTCATGGTGATCTTTTACCATATTTTGCTTTGAAGGCAGCCAGAGATTCCTAATATGCTAACAAAACTTTGTTTTCAGATTGGACTTTTTGTGTGTGGTTTTGTTGTTGGTTGTTGTTGTTAAGCTACTGCTTAAGGGGATATTAATAATGTGTATTTACTGACCTGCTTGCTTTAACTTCCTCTCGTTGGAAGTCGGGAAATTCAGATGAGAAGGGAAGCCTCTTTCCCTCTCACCTGAACTGAAAAGGAAGAAAAAACATTTTGTCAACCACTTTATATAGGCTGACCAGATGCATACAGCTGTTCTAGAAAAGTAGAGTGGTTTTACATCAGAAACTGCAGCTGTTGAAGTATGTTCTCTGATAACCTTTTGTGGTTGAAAATCTCATTAACCCAGTTTGTTTAAATCCTGTGTTGATGCACTTAACTAAAATGTAATTGAATAATTTAAGAAAAAGTCTCTTTCATTGATTGTAAATAATTTTGCACCAGTGATACGGTTTAACTTCTGCTACAGCTTCTGAAAAAAATAGGAAGCACTCGTCATGCAAGGCTTCTTTTCCTATATAAAACTGGTAATTCATTGATGTATGTAGGTTTTGGGTTTCTAAAAAATATTACATGCATCTGACTGTTCATCTGGCTTCATGCGAATAGTCTGATCCCAAAGTGAGCCCTGAACATAAATCTCTTGTAATTCTGAATCATAACTCAGAATTGCTCCCGAGTAGTATTTCACAGGGTAGAAGACTCTAATTACCAGCCACTTGCAGACTGGAATATTACTTCATCAGGATTGGTTGTGGGTTTTTTGGTGGGTTTTTGTTGTTTTTTTTTTTNTTGCCTTGTTTTGGTTTGGTTTTTTTTTTTTTTTTTTTTTTTTTTTTTTGTTGGGTTTGAGGTTTTTAAATTTTTTTTCAGTCAGCCAGAATATTTCCTCAGGTCTTTGAAGTAGGACAAGTGCACTGGATTGTACTTTGCCATAGACAAAATTCAGACAGCTGAAGCAGTTTTGGATCATGACAAGTTTTAGATAAAATACCAAGGAATAAAAGCAAAGATGGGATGTGGAAGACTGCTTTTGGTTTTATTAAGTGATTACATACAAGAAATTGTTGGTGCTTTGAAAGAATAAGTTGTAGTTTGGCATGAGTTAAAAGCAGAAGAGTTGATGTGCTGTCATTCTAATAGATGCTTTGAATAAAAACTTGATTTAATTTTCATGTTTAATGTGTGCTGTTTGGTAATTATTAAATACTCAGCCTCTTCGTGTTTCTGACAGCCCGACTTGTTTCAGAGAAGGTTGAAAGTATTTATTCTCCCCGTCTCTTGAGATTTGACACAAGTTAAACCACCCGAGGCAAATTGTTTTTTACAGTTTCAGAAACCTGTGAGAGCCGTCGCTCCGTGCCAAGCGCAGGCCGAGCTCTGGGGCTCTGAGGGCTGGCAGCAGC
>VWZP01008546.1:115332-129025 GCA_013396995.1 Dicaeum eximium
TCGCCCCTCTCCCTTCCGCGGGCCAGCCCCACAGGCCCCGCTTTGCCACGGGCCTGCTTTAACAGCGCGGCAGGGTGGTGCCAGACGCTGCGGGGACCGGGCTCCAGCTCGGCAGCTGCGGACGCGGAGCCCCGGTTCGCCGGCGCCCTGCGCGGCGTCCGCCCCGCCGCCGGGCCCCGCAGGCCGCGCTGGCAGGGCGGCCCGGCCCTGGCGGNCTCTTCTACGGGACGTGCTCTTTCCTCACCGTGCTGGTCAACAAGGCGCTCCTCAGCGCCTACAGGTGAGCGCCGAGGCGGAGCGGGCGGCCCCCACCCGCGGGCGCTGGCGGTGCCGGGCGATGCCGGGCCGTCCCTGCCCGGCTGAGAAGCGCTCCCGCTGCTGCTCCCCTTCTCCTTGGCGTGACCCACGGGCGGCCGCGCACCTCGCAGCCCGAGAAGCCAGCTGGTGGGTGATGTGCTGGGAGCGGGGAAGGTTTCTCCAGTTTCAGACCCCACTCGTGCCCAGTGTGTACCAGTTCTGCAGCACCGCCCGACGGCAGGCACGGTTCTGACAACACCCGTCTTTTCCTCCGGGTCTTCTCGCTATTCCCAGGGGATCGCCCTACCTCAGACACCCGTGAGGGAAACAGCGCATCCCCTAACTGTTCCTGCCGAACAGTATTTTCCTTCCAGTATCTTTCTTTTCTGAGGTAGCCAGATACGAATAGTGAACCTTTTAAAATGGCATGATCATAAAAACACTGAAAGATTCCGTCCGAACTTGATGGCGCTAATTCCCATATGGAATCATGATGATAATTAGCATCTTGTACCATTGTGTAAAGCAACATCATTAACTGCACACCTCTTACACTTTGCATTTTACTCTTAGTCTTACAGCTGTGGGAAATAGGAACTTGAACATTCATCTGCAAGTCATACTTTTACCATCTAGATTTGTACTTGTTGGACTTGGATCATCCTTGTGGGTCCCTTCTGACTCAGGATATTCTATAATTCTGTGATTGTCCTGTGAATGCCATTTTTCTCATGCCATAAAACATGCCATTAACATGTTTTACTTAAAATCTTTGCTGTTTTTGCTGTGGTTTAGCTCATCTTGAATCAAAATAAGAAAAAGAAAAACCGAAACTAAAAGAAAGTTAAAAAGCCAAACTCGCTGTCATTTTCTAAGATTCAGTGCTATTTGAACATACAGCAGCTGTATTTTAATGTCTCATAAATTGTACATGGTGCAAGTTGACATTTTATAGTGGTTTTTATCCTACAGACTGCAGCTCCCTGCAAGTCCCTGGCATACATCTAGCACATCTGTGCGAGATAATTGAGTACCGTATGTCCATCAGTAAGCCTAAGTTTTGTATTAAGACCTTACAGAATTTTTGGAAACATTTAGGCCTCTGCAAATCACAAATGTCTGGAGAAATCTGTGTAGTACAGATGGGCAAACTCTCCATCCTTATATGGGGGAGCTGTAAATACTAAACAAAAGGCAGTTTAAGTGTCACATGACTATAAATGGAAGTGCTGTTGTTTCCTATGTTTTTCCTGCCCCCAATACTTCTGTTTCCCTGAATCTCTTTTGCTATCAGTTGCTCCTAACTCTGTGTTAGGACTGTAATGCTCTTACAGCTTTTGTGCTGTGATTTAATGTGTTTGTTTATTTTGTCAATGCTTTGTTCCCATCCTAGTTGTGTTAATTTCAGATGTACATTTTTCACCCCACTAAGTAGGAGAACAGCAGTTTCTGAAAATATCACGAAATTCAGCAAGGCCAAGTACGAGGTCCTGCACCTGGATTGAGGCAGTCCTAGGCACAAATATAGTCTGCATGGAGAATGCCTCGAGACTAGCCCTGGGGAGAAAGACTTGGGGGTGTTTGTGGACAAAAAGCTGAATATGAACAGCTCAGAAACCCAACCACCTGGGCTGCATCAGAAGAGGTGTGGCCAGCAGGTCAAGGGAGGGGATTCTGTGCCCCTGCTATGATGAGACCCCACCTGTAATAATGCATCCAGGTCTTGGGCCTCCCAACACAAAGAAGACATGGACCTGTTGGAGGTAGCCCAGAGGAGGCCACTAATCACAGTGGCAGTGATCACAGAATGGCAGCATCTCTCCTGTGAAGACAGGCTGAGAGAGAGAGACCACGTTGTTCAGCC
Organism: Dicaeum eximium; assembly: GCA_013396995.1. Lineage (NCBI taxonomy): Eukaryota > Metazoa > Chordata > Aves > Passeriformes > Dicaeidae > Dicaeum > Dicaeum eximium. The sequence goes on from VWZP01008546.1 coordinate 117,494, forward strand.
TGGAGAAGATTCCAGGAAGACCTTATTGTGGCTTTCCAGCCTAAAGGGCAGAGCTCAAGTAGGACTTTTGAGAAGGCCATGTAGTGATAGGACAAAGGGAAATGGACTTAAGTCAAAAGAGGGGAGGTCTAGATTGATATTAGGAAGAAATTCTTTACTGTGAGAGTGGTGAGGCACTGGAGTAAGTTGTCCAGACAGGTTGCAGACCCCCCATCCCTAGAGGTGCTCAAGACCAGTCTGGATGGGGCTCTGAGCAACCTGGAGTACTGAAAGGTGTCCCTGCCCATGGCAGAGGGTTTGGAACTAGGTGATCTTTAAGGTCCCTTCCAGCCTAAACCATTCTATGATTCTGTCCATGCTTTCAGCTAAAGCCAGCCGAAGGGTTATAGTAGGAATGTAGCTGGTTTAGTAGACAATAGACGTCTGTACAATATTTACCTAAGAACTTGATTTTGCAAACACGTTTTGCTAGTATGTTTGGAGTGTAGAGTTAAGCTTCCGTGTCAGAGAAAGTGCAAGAGGTTTTAGTTACTATCCCATCTCAGGATTCAAAATGTATATGCGAACCTACTCAAGAAAGGACACATTAAGAGTTCTCTAAGTGTGGTACCTTCACTTGTGAATATTCTCCAAACAACTAGCAGTTCAGAGTTGCTCAACTGTGCATAGGCTGTATTATTTGGGCTGCATAAATAAAAGATTATTATTACAATAAGTGTAGTCCTGAGCTCTTCTTAAACACAGGCCAGTCATCCTCATGTTTAATTGTTGACTTTGGGATTAAACTTTAACTTTTTTATTTTTCCTAATTATTTCTTTCCATTCCTCAGTACTAAATATCTGTTCATGCTTTTCAGCTTCCCATCACCAATGTTTCTTGGAATTGGACAGGTATGTTCACAAGTAAAGCACACTAAAAATATTTATTATTTTGTAAGTTAAACTAATAATAATAGAGGTAGATTTTAGCAGGCAAAATCACAGTTATAGTGAATTGCTTGTTTTCTGGATTAGATACACTATAAGAAGCTGTAATTTGTTTCATTGAAAACAGGCAACTTTGAGTTTGAGTCAAAATTATTGCCTGGAGAGAGTCATGAAAAAACTGGAATGCTATTTATTTCTCCGTGTAAAGTTCAGTAATTAAGGAATCTGGCCTTCAAAACTGTCCAACTTTGTTCTAGGAAATGCATACATTCTGTGAGGGTCCTTGAGCCTTTGTGGACTACATGCAGAGATATTGCCCTGTTTGTAGCCAAACCATATATTTCCTCATAAATTTCTCCCATTTCCCAGCAGTTTTCCAGTAGGACCAGTGCAAAATTTTGATTCTTTCTTGCTTTATTTGCCCATGGGTAAGTTGCAGTATTGCAGCAGAAATGTTTTTTATTATTTTTGTTGTTATGAGGCATTGTAGTAAATCCAAAGTTCAAATGCTTGTGGGCTGAGTCCATAAAGAAGGATGCATCACTGCAGAGGGATCACTGATAAAGATTGAGCCTTGAAACAAGTGCTGTTTAGGCAAATACATTTTATAGAGAATTTGCTTTCTGCCAAGGCTGCACAGCAGGGGGTAGTGAGGAAGTATTGAAAACAGGGCACTGCAGGTCTGACATCTCTGCTGTTAGGTGCTAGAGAGCGTAAAATGTCTTGTAAAGACTTTGTGATGTGATAGAGAGTTTTACACATCCAGACTGCTCAAGGAACCACAGATCATGTTTCAGTGAAAGGCTAGAAAATGTGGCAATAATTAATGTCTTGATGCAGCTTTTTTATTTGCAGAATCTAAGACTAGTGGCATTTCCATTTTTTTTGTTTGCTGATCCTTCCAAGATTTTCCTGAACACTATATAAAGTACATATGATATAATGCTTTAGTCTGCAGAACATGACTCCACCTCATCCTCTAGGTAGTTGATTACTGTATTTTTCTATTAGGAAGATTTGACCCTTTGTTTTGGCTCCTTGGGGCAGCATTAACACCTATTATGTATGATTGCTCAGATCTTCTTCTTCGTTCTGTCTGCATCTTTACTATTTCTTCCTCATGTTGCCAACAGACTGATCAATGCACAACCTCCATCCTGCATTACCAAAAAAAGTTTTGGGAGTGATTCTGCAGACTAAACAATTCTCTGAGTGAAAATTCCATAGTTTATTTGGGATTGTGTCCTATTTTATTTTCTCAGCTCCTTCTCAGCATGCATTGTTTCACAGAATGCCACTGATTTTCTTCAGGATAGTAAAGTATATGTGTGTATTTTACTTTTAAATAAATAGTTGGCAAAATTGTTAAGAGCAAAATAATTTCGATTTGTTAATTTCATTCTCTGCTGTTCTTTTAGAGAAATATATAAAACTTAGCATTTGTCCAATCTGTATAAAGATTTTGTCTTTGAAGCAGTTTTTTCATTCATACATAGCAATTTTGCTCTTACATGACTTCTAATTTTTTCTTTTTGTTTAGATGGCAGCCACTATACTTATCTTGTATGTGTCAAAACTAAATAAGATTGTTCACTTCCCTGATTTTGACAAAAGTATACCTGTGAAGGTAAGGATCACATATGTCCTGGTATGAATAGGAAAGAGTTACTTCTTATAGTAGCATTCCTATGGGGACAAGAAAAACATTTGCATTTCTTTTTCAAATGGGATTGTTTGTGTCATTGTTTAATTTAAAAATTGATTTGATAATTTTAATTACTCTGCAATATTCTGTTTTGGACTATAGATATAAACTCTGTTTGCAGAGAAATCTAGTGCCATTTAGTTATGCAGCACATGGGAAGGGTATTTTACCTTTATACAGCAGGATGAACTCTTTCATATTCCTGAAAGGTTTTTCTGGATATAGCTTTCTGTGGGATCAGTGAGAGACAGGTGTTTGTGAAAGACATTTGAACACAGCCTGAAGAGAGAAAGGCTGCTTGGAAATATGAATGCTGCATGTGGTAAAATAATAGAAAAATAATGTGATAGATGAGAAACCGGAACAACAGCTGACTCCCAGTATAAGATTGATTTTCCATTGGAGGGGCTAAAATAATGCCCACTGGAAATGCTGTAGGTGGCATCATACAGACCTTAAATGTGTATGGTCTAAAGAGGCAAGACAGAACAAACGTAGGAGGACCTCCTTTTACCTCAGTTTGGGAACTAGGATGTGAAATGACTACAGCAATGATCCTGGAAGATTTTTGCAGCTCTCCAGTGTTGCTGGAATGTTTCTTTGATGGATTAGCCTGTGTGTTTATGTCTTGTTGCAGGTTATCAATTGTGTTTACTCCAGGATCCAGGGTGTGTTCCCAGCCCTGCTGCAGGGCTCAGATAATATAGTTTTTCAGGCCCACATCTTTGCTGCAGAATCTTGTCTTACTATCAGTGTGAGGTTTACAATGGATATCTCACAGATATGTTTATTCTTTATGCATGTTGAAATCATTGGCATTTCTACATGTGCAAGTTTTGAAGGAAAATCTGTGGTATCATTAATAAAATGGACAATCCTTCTTTAATCCAAAATAAGAAAGAAGGTTTCCCAGTGGGTAGCTTTGAGATCCATATATAAACAACTTATGGAGATCTTGAGAAGTTTCTTCCCTCCATCCCCCTCAAGTCCTGCTCTGCTCCCTCTCTGCTGTTGTCTTCACTTTAATTTATGTACAAAGGCATTATAAAAATACAGCGTGTATTTTCTTTATCCTAATAATATCTGTTGTTTGGAAGACCTTGCTGGATAGGCTGGGAGCAGTCAGCATTTTAGCTTCCAGGACTTGTGTGTTGTTTGTAGTGCTGGATTTGACTAGTCATAGTGAATCAGCTGGATTGCTCATTGTTGATTTCTCTACTTTTTAAGGAACCCTTAGGCCAACTCCTTATTCTTTTGTCAACTTTTGCTTTGACACTAAGATAATCACTACTTTTCACTCCTCAACTTGTTTATGTCTTCAGTGCATTCAGCTAGAGTTTTAAAGTAGTGAAATGCTTATTTTACTGACAAAGCTTTGAAGTTCCTGACCCTTTTTAAGTAAATGATTCACTGATCTCTGCTGTTGTGCTGGATGTTGTAATTTTGTCTTCACAATGGAACGAGTTTCAGAGGAAAGATAATATAATGTCTGCTCTGTTTTCAGCATATAAATAGAGTGAACCAAAATGTTCTAAATGAAAGTCTGCAGATGAGATAGTACATTACAAAAATTTTGCAAACTTATGTCGACAGGCTGAATATTTATTGTTACTCATACTCCTGCTTTCTTTATAGTCGTGTTTACTTTTACTGTGACTTTCACTTGAAAGGTAACTTCAGTTGACCATCAGTTAACTTTTACTTCACTTTTTTCTCTCTTGCTGTGAAAGAAATGCAGGATTTTTAACAGAGATAAAATATACCACACTCCTTTCTATGATTTTCCAGCCGACAAAGTTTAAAGAATGCATAGCCTTGACACACTGTCCCTGTGTAGAAACAAGAGCAACTATTACACATTAGGGTAGAGGATCTGTTATGTCTTTCTGCCATTTCAGCCCCTCTTGACTGATAGTGACTGAGACCAAATGTACACACTGCCTTTGTCCCCATTGATTACATTGGTTGGTTTAAATCTTCTGCAAATTCCAACCTTACCCATTCTGTGAACTGTAATTTTTTCTGTAACAGGAATATTAATGGCTTTGAATTGCAGCTGATTATGGTAGGGCTCCATGTGTTCTTGTACATTTTCTTACGGCTCTGAAGTTCCATTATTGTTTCTCTATATTGTGGTATGGACCACAGGTTTCTGTGCAGGTTAGTCTCTTTGCTAGAAACAAAATTTAATTTATACATAATTACTTACCTTTCCTTTCTAGTATCTCACATAGCATAATTCTCTGGGTAGATCTAAAATGTTGCAACTTCCAGCTGTACTAATATATGTGGAGTATGTAGAGATGCACAGCTTGCTTACAGTTTATTAACTTTTTTATTCCACCTCTTTACTTGCTTATGTAGCTACTGTTGTTAATATTACTTTTATACCTAAAATTAAATGTTTAAATGTGTATTAATCTGAGGATTTTAGTAACTAGAATAAAAGTGATTAACATTTACTCTAAATGGATTCTGTCTCATTAGTGGTAGATTGCAACTCTTCTAATGACATCAGTGAAGCTGTGGTCATGACCAATTGCATAAATGGGAGCTGCAGATGAGTTTGCAGAATAGTTACTTTTTTCTTGTTAAAAAAACCCTCTTTCTTAATAAAAGTACATCTGATATGACAGGTATCAAATTCTATCAAGTAAAGTTTCTCAACAGTACTTCTAAACAAAATAATCTGAGTTGTGCTTTTAATTTTATCACAGTTGTTTCCTCTGCCTCTGATTTATGTTGGAAACCACTTAAGTGGATTATCAAGTACCAGCAAACTCAGGTACAGTAAGTAGAAGTTATAAGTAGACTGTTTGGATTTTACCCTTTTCTCTTGTGGGGTAAAAAAAACCACTAAAGAAGAGTATTGTCTGGAGTCTTAAATCCATGTGATGTTTGTCTGCCTGCCTGTCTGTCTGAACCCCATGTACTGTTATGAAATTTTTACACAAACATTTGATCAGTTTACAAATTGTCTGCTTCCTATCAGGGGAGCTTAGCCAGCCCTGTACTGGCATAAAATCACAATACTCCTATGTGACCATGGGAGTGCTTACACTTTCACTTCACACCCAAGCATCCAACTTTTCCTGGGTGTCTTAACCAGAGAATTGGAAAACTGTAAGGTGTTTCTGAAGGAAGAAGCATAAGGAAAATATTTGTACCATGATGTCATGGCAGATATTTAAGAATCACCAAGAGATGAAGAAACTGCTGTGTAGTGGGACGGTCGTGTTGGCCTAGCCCTGCTGAGTGCCAGAAGCAGGTTGTCAGGGAGCACTACTGAAGGGTGCCTTGACTCCCATGTGCCTGTAAGCGTAGACCCATGAGAGTTGCTTCCATGCTAGTGCTAAAAAGGTGTAAGTAATGTAGACATGTGCTGTAATAGAATGAATGACTGTATTTTCTGTGGATGAACACAGAATGATGGCTACACCAGGACTGGAGGATACAGCAGGATGCATCACTACCGTTGTGGTGGTTTTTGTCACCAGGCTCCTGAGGGTTTAGTAGTAAGCTAAACCAAAACAGAATTGTGCAGTTTTGTGTGCTTTTGGTAACTGTGAGACAGATGCTGGGAGAGAAAATAGAACCATCAAGGCTGGAAAAGACCTTTAAGATCATCCAGTCCAACTGTAAACCCAGCACTACCACTGTAACCCTGGACCAGTAACCATATCACCCAGTGCCAGATCAAAACACCCTCAGGGATGGTGGCTCCACTGCCTCCCTGGGCAACCCACTCTAATGCCTGATCACCCTAACAGTGACATTTTTTTTTCTAATATCTAGTCAGAATCTCCCATATCTCAGCTGAAGGCCATTTGTTGTGGTACTCTCACTGCAGGCACAGTAGAAAAGACCTGCCCTCACGTCACTACACCCTCCTTTCAGGGAGTTGTAGAGAGTGATGACATCCCTCAATTTATTGCTTTTAATTTGTTTACATTTCAGTCAGTTTATAGAATTAATGTTCTCTAGCTATGAACACTAGATGCCTGATTCTGCAACTCTTTGTTGAATGTGTTCACAAGCTCTTCCACTAAAACAGACATAAAGACTTAGGCAGTAATTTGCCTAGTAGCACTTCAGCCATTTTGAATATTAAAGTAGTTTCAAAACTGTAAAAGATGGCTTTTTCTTTCCCTTTTCTCTGACTGTAAATTTAAATGTTTAGTAGGGTATGTAAATGCACCTTCTCCCTCTCCTGTGGTTGGTATACCTCTTTTAGATTTACTATTTTTAACTAATTTTTATAACATAAACATTAAAATGCTTGCAGTGTTTCTACCTTAACATTTTGTTGCATTGCATTTTGTTACAATATATAATACTTGTTTACATCATTGAATTCTCCACCTTGTTTAGGTTGTCTGGAAGGTGCAGATAATCCTATGCATAAATTCAAAATGTCTGTTGTAAAGTTATTAAGTATTGTGTTAGGAATTGTATAATTTACTAATGTAATTGTTAATAATTATCTTAAGCAGGGAATTAATTGGTCCATATGGCCCTGCTGTCACATTTATAGTGTCAGATGCAAGTGTTTTCCCACCCAGAAAGGGTTCCAACTGCATTACTTCATGAAGATCAACAATATGTTGCTAAAAGTAGCAGTTTTTTTGGTAGTTGCAGCTGGTCCCACCTTTCATGTTTCTTGTATTTCCTCTAATTTTTTGGTCATGGATTTATTTTACTTTTTCAAAGTACAGCTTGTTTATTAAGCATGTTTTCTTTGTATTTTATTCCTGTTACATGTTTTCAGAGACAGGTTTATTGTCTCTCCTCTTAAGTTTACAATAGAAATAGTTTTTATTTAACTCTCCCAATGAATTTTGCAGAAATAATTATTTCGTAAGGGTTATGCTAGGTAGAAAATACCTACTATATTCCATTTCAATAATGCAGAGACCTTCAAACATAGCCAGTTGCACTGATTTACTAACTGGCAAAGCTTACTATCTTTCAAAGAGTTGGTTGTCTAAAGTGCATCTAATGTCAGACTGACATTTTTATATATGTACTAAATGATTTGCTATTTGTTTTGGTTTCTTATTCCTGGACTAATTGTTCCATCCCCTGGATTAGTAAAATAAGGGTTAGAATATAAGAATGCTGTTAATCTGATACTATGCTTGGATTTTTATTTTGTTTTTTTTGACAGTTTGCCGATGTTTACAGTGCTCAGGAAGTTTACCATTCCACTTACTTTACTGCTGGAAATCATCATACTTGGGTGATCCTTTTTGTTTGTTTTTGGGATTGTGTTTTAGTTTAGTTTTGATTGTTTTTTTGGTTTTTTTTTCATTTAAGATACCTTTATTTTAGATCATATCAAGTGGATTACTTGTGTCATCTCACCAGAACACTGAATGAGTGATTTTTACTTATGAACAGAGAAAAGCAAAGGAAGTGATTAATGTAGCTTTTTAAAGGTATAGATATATACATTTTAGTGAAGAGAGGGAAAAAAATCGACTTACCTTCATTTTCATATCTCATTTTCTAGACTGTTACACGTGTTTGAGGTCAGCAGACACAACTCAGACACTTCCAGGGGTCATGTTTGTGTCTTGTCTTGGAGGCTCCTAAACTGTGAACTGCTTCAAACAGACAGATCCTTACGTCTCCAAAGAGTGCTGATAGCATGGCAGTGTGTTTGTGTAGAGTAACTGTCTGGGTCAAGTCTGAAAACATACCAGGTTAATGAAGCAAAATGGTATCTACCAGTGGTTAGATCAGAGAATTCCTTACTTACAGACACCTATGTTATTTTTCATGAGAAATTAAGAAGGATATGCTAGCTGCTCAGCATCTCTAATTTCACTAGTACTGAGCTGCAGGAACAGGAGTATAAATACACCGTACTTTGTCCAGAACTTCACAGTTCTATCCACATGGCTAATACTAGACTCACAAGATGAACTTAAAGGAGAAAACCAATTTGCTGCAGCTGAACCCAGGGAGTATGAGAGTCATGGTCAGGGGAAAGCTAAAAAATCAAAAAACAAAAAGCCCCCAAGTAGACTGTCATCTCCTTTTGGCTGAAGCTGCAGTTAATTGATCAATGTGATTCATATTTGGAGATGCTCAGGAATTCTTCTGTAGTTTTAACTTCTCCCAGGGAAAGCAAAACTTGCTGTCTTCCGTTGAGAGTCAGTGAGATTTACATAAGTGCTCAGATGGAGAACAGCAATGCGGCCTATGAGTGCAAGCAACATCTTAACCAAAGGAAAGCTTGGGAGCAGAATGCTGTATTGGTGCAGACTGACACAGTGTATTTTCTCAGGGCTGAAAATGAAAAGACTCTAGAGAGTCTGTGCAGGCTTGTGTCAGGATTTTTGAAACAATCAAGGTTTGCATTATTACTCTTGAGAGTCATTATGATCAAAGCCTAATTTATCTAGTGTCTGCTGACGGCTTTATTGTTGGGACAGTGGTCCACATATGTGCTCCTCTACACACAGGATTTCTCCAAGAGCATTTCTTCAAGAGAATGGTACACTTTGTTTTGAGGATCTTCTCTCTCAGTCTATCTTGACAGAATAAGAACTAGGGGAGTATCTGTAAGGCATATTGCAGTATGATGCAAAAATGAGTACTTAAGATATTTCCAAATAAAGTAGTGTAGATATGAAAACCTTTTAATAGGTTTGCAGTATGCTTTTTACTAGTCTATGGCAGCACTGATGTGGTAGTGAAGAATGTCATAAGCTCCACCTTTTCCCTTTCAAGTAAAAAGTTTCAGTTTGAGTTCAAAATAAATATCTATTTGAAAATAATCCAGACAGTGTGCTGTATAGCATCTTCCTCAACAATGGTGATATTAAAAACTGCATGTGAGATGTACAGTGATTTTCCTTTATTGGACTGCTGGAAGACACTGAAATACGCCTATTATGAATATCAATACACATCAAATTTGTTTGGTTCAGTGCCGTTACTTTGAACCTTTAATCTTTTATAATTGTCTAATAAGAGAGTGCTCACAGTGCTTTTTCAATCTCCGTTCTCAGGGCCAAGGTCCGACCGCGTGGCACATGGGCAATCACGTTGTTTCTGGAAGGTTGTTGAGACTTTGCCCTCCTGTTAAATGTTCTGTGATTACTAATTGCTTTGAAACTTTTCAGGCAGACAGCCATTTAATTGCAGCTTCAAATAATGAAAATGTGAACTGTTTCAATTTTTGCCTACAGGAAACGGTACCCACTGAATATTGTAGTCAGCGTATTTGCCATCATTCTTGGGGCTTTCATAGCTGCTGGGTAAGGTTTTAATTTCTCATACAAAGCCATATTATGAGGCGAGGGACAGCAGGAGGACTTTTTCCTTGTTTACTTCCAAGGAAACCTAAGTTGAGATCAGTTACTCTGGATAAAGTTTTAATTTGGAAAATCTCTCTGATGACATCACTGGGAGGTGCAGTTATACAAAGGAAAAATCAAATTCCTGCTGACAGTCTTTGGGTGTGTCTTTTTCCACCTTTAGATTTTCCATATTTGCAGGGTCATAACTGAAGCACATAAAAACTTATGCAAGGAATGTTGCTTTTGTTTCATGGTATCAGTGTATTTTAATAATCTTAGAAAAGCATATTCTTGTTCTGGATAGAAAGAACGATATTTTGATTGTCAAATATTTTTTTAAATCATAAAATTACCACTTTTTTTTTTTTAATAAGTTCAATTGTGAGATAATATTCACAAAGCACTCGTATGCTATTGTCCTCTGTTTTCTGTTTGAACATTCCTTTACCTAACTGGAAAGTTAGTGGTTTGTTTGTTTGTTTGTTTGTTTGTTCCCTGGCTTTTCTATGAAGAAGAGTGAATAATTTCCATATGATATGACGCAGATAGAGCCATGTCTATCAAATGAATTACCCTGTATTGATCAAGTAACTAGTCAAAACAGAAAAGATGACAATAAGTCTGAAAAACATAGAAACATTGTAAAAAACAGTTGGATTTTATTCCCTAGCCATTTTTTGTAATAAAAGAAATAGGTAAATATATTCAGTTATAATTGGACTGGTTGTCAGGGTTGAGATGGGTGGAATTTTTCTCTGAATGAAAACTGAACATTTCCTGCCACCTTCACACTGAGTATTAGGAACTCTCTGATGGCTTATTTGTGATGGTCCTGTGACTGGAGAAATGTAAAGTACTTTGACTTACAAAAAAGGCTTGAAGCAAAACCTGTGACTGGCTGGAGTTCACAGGATTTGCATATCCTCATTCACAATATTCATCTTGGTAAGCAAGGTAATGCATTTTATTTTTTGCTTATTTACAATATAGTGTTTTGTTCTTTCCCAGGTCTGATCTGTCTTTCAATCTGGAGGGCTACATCTTTGTGTTGCTAAATGATATCTTCACAGCAGCAAATGGAGTTTATACAAAGCAGAAAATTGATCCAAAGGTAACCATGGGGTTAGCATGAAATGAATTTAGCATTATGACAATATGATAACAGTAGGCAACTGTCCTGGTTTAGGGTAACTTTAGGGAGGGGTCCCTCTAGAAAGCAAATTCAAGTGGCCCTTCTCCTACCTGTTTGGAACATAAACTTCCTTCAAGAAAAGTGGAAAAAACTGTTTATTTAACAAGCAAAGTACTCACAAACATGAAAAAAATGAATAATATTAAACATTGGAACCTCTCATTATTCTGAAGAATGGCAAATTCACAGAGAAAGTGTTTTTTGTGGGTTGTAGCTCAGCTTGCTCAGTCTCTTATCAGTCTCTCTGGCACTGGAAAATGCCATGTCCTGGGCCCCAGCGGGCCACAGGTGGGGGCTCCCAGTGTTTTTCTGGGTTTTCAGTCCAGAGCAGGTTTGAATAGTTCCCAGAAAAAATAAAACCACAGTCCAGGGAACTTCTTTGTCTCAGCTAGCAAAAA
>VWZP01008546.1:129102-158358 GCA_013396995.1 Dicaeum eximium
AACGAAAAGCAGAGGAGAGCTCTTTCCCACTGTCCATGCTGCAGACAACACGCACCAAGAGAGAGAGAGCTGAAGCTTTTATCTCTGTGTTTTAAATACAGCGGCCTCAGACATCCCACCACTTCTCCTTTCCTCCCCTTCACTCTCAGACCTAGTTTTAAAGGCACAAAACTTATTTCTGGGCCAAACAGACAAATGGGGATACAACTCAGCATCATAAAGTCACCTCAGGACATTAGTCACCCCAGGACAGCTACTTATTATATGACTTTTATGTACTTACCATTATGAACTCATAAATAGCTTCATGGCAGTTGATATATGCATTCTTAATACAGAACAGCCTAGAAAAAAATGTTATTTGTATCTCTGGCCAGGCTTTGGCAAGCAAACAGTGTATTTTCTTTTCTCCCAAGTATTTTAGACAGAGTTTGTAGTTATTAAAAAAAATGCAAACCATAAGCAAACAGTTTACCTCTAAATTTGATATATATTTATACAGGGATGATGACTTTTTGACTAGAAACACATTTTATGTGAGGTTTATGTAAAATAAACAGAGAAGTGTCCAGCCTAAGTCATAACTACAGTAACTGTAGTCTTTTTTGGTTTTCTGAAAGCAAGTCTGCAGCAAAGGCAGGTGTGACAAGGAATTAGGTGATGTCTTCATGCACATTATTTATGTAAATTTTGGACAGGCTGCTCTTGAAATGCAGTGCCATGAAACATACCAAGCCATAGCAATGGGCAGTCTTGGATAGAGGTTTGGCTTCTGAATTCTGTGGTTCACTCTGTACAGCAGAAATAAATGTCTTTTAATAATCTTAGACATATTGATTCCAGACTGCATTTTTATTTATGAACAGCACTTAATGGCCTCACAATTTTCTGCAAAATACAGGAGAAGAGATAGGCTAGAGAGATTTTCTAAGCAGCATGGCTGAATCTGAAGGAAAGGAAGGCTATTTTTTCATTCTCCTAAATTTCTGCCTTTGTGTCAAGCAGATTAACCCACAGGTTATATGGCAGCCATCGAGTTGCATGAAGTTACATCAATTACCAGTGATTACAGAGCTCTATCTATTAATCAAACTTCATTCATTTTCCTGTTATATGTTTTGAACTATATTTATTGTCCTGTTACATGTGGTTGATTTGCAGTAGAAGGACTGGGTAGTTCCTTGGCCAGGCAGAGACTTATGTGAAGTCAACACAAAGCACTTCTGGACCAGTGCGTTTGAAAGTTCCTAGTGTTGTACAGAAAGTGTCCAAGGTATAACAGAGCAGTAATACTCTGCTAAATGCATAGACAAAGTGAATGAAGTGGAAATTCAGCTTAGTATGAAACACTGAATCCAAGGATTGCAAGTTTGTATTTTAAATTGAGATGTATTCTCACTGGCAATAATGTCAGAAGAATTACCAGAGTAACAGGTAGTATTTTGCTCCCAGGTGGCTTTTAATGCCAAACACCATGTTTCGTTTTTCACAGGAGTTGGGAAAATATGGTGTCCTGTTTTATAATGCTTGTTTCATGGTGATTCCAACAGTTATTATTAGCTTTTCTACTGGAGACTTTCAGCAGGTAAGTACCAATATTGCATATCTCCAGCTGATAATGTTATTTTGTTCATATTTTATTTGGGGATTGGGAGGGGCTTTTTGTTTGTTTCTGAAGAGGTAATTCTTCTTCTATGTTAGTGATTAGTGTTTGAAAAGTGTGAGTTGGACTTGTCCTTCCCAGATAAGATCTTGTGATTATTCACTTAAGGAGAAGCTGAATTTGTGTGATAGTCCTTACTTGAGTCTTTGTCTAGGAGCTAACTTATTTTTGGAGACTCCCAGCTAGAACAAATGGTTGAGAATCCAGCTGCACTGTGTGATTTACCACATGCTCTAAAACAAGATTGCAACTATACAGACAATTCCCAGTCTTTCTCTCATTCTGATGTCCAGGGCAGATTTCTGTTTAGTCTCAGTCTAGTTTGGTAACCTACGTTTTGCCTTCTCAGAATGAGAGCAAGACTCTCCTTAGGTAATCCTAATACAGTATCCCTAGGGAGTATGTCCTGATACATAAAGTATCAGACTAGGAGGTTTTCCTGGCTCCCTCACAGACTTGCTGAGTTGCCTTTTTTGTAATAGTAAAATGAATCTAGTCACTCATACTTCTTTTTAGAAATGTTTTACATTTGCCATGGAAAATTCTCTGGAGGGTGTAATAAATCATTGCAATGTTCTTTGTTGTATGTTGTTGTGCCCTGAACTCAAGTGATTTTGTCATTGTGTTCTTAGAATTCTGCTTTAAGCAGAAAAATTATGATTCCCTAAAGTGCTGAAATTAGATTTGCTATGAATGTGAAATTTCTTTATGTCATAAGTCCAGCATGACCTTGTGCCAGTTTAGGAAAATGCAGCTGCTGCCTATCTTGGAAAAGGGGCCCAAGTTTTTATAGCTACAAGATTTCAACTGCTTTTCCAGCATACAGAGTTGGAGAAATTTTGGGAGACCTAGTCAGAGAAGTTTACCTCGTTGCCAGGTTTATGTCAGGGGAAAATAAGGAGTGTGTTATGCCCACTGGTTGATTTGCTGTAAACAACTTAATACTCAATTACCTGAAGAGAACAGATACCTATTAGAGAAATATATTGTGCTTGCTGTGCATCACATTGGTTTGGTCACTTAAAAATAGAAGTCCTATTAAATGATGCAGAGAACTAGTGTCAGTGTGACACACAGAAATCAAATCACAGAGAAAACAGAAAATGGAAAAATACTAATGACAAGTCAGCAAATTATTGTAGATAACTCTTGTACTTAGCAGAATTTCAGACCAGTTTTTTACCCTGGCAGGGCTTCTTGCCATGACCTGTCACAGCATGCATCTTCTGCTGTGAAGTCAAAACATCAGTACCACATCTATGTGATAGGGACATGATTCTACTCCCCTGCCTAGTTCTGTAATCTTGTGGACATTGCAGTCTGGGAGTGAATGTCTGAGTTACTAATTCCTCCTTCAACAGCTGGGTTGCTGTGAGGACAGGAAAGCATGATGCAATATAAGAGGAAGGAAGCCCCAGAATGGCTCTGTTATACTCGGCAGCTTGTTGTGGCACACCAGCAAAATTCTGGGGCAGAGGTGCTCAAGATCCTTTTTACCTATTACCTCACCTGGTGGAGGCTCAGCTGGCTGTTAGCATGGACTAATGGCCTTTATTCTGTTCCTCAGGGATGTGTTCAGCCTTAGCTGAATTTGGTGCTTATTAAGCAAGTGTAAACTCACCAGATTAAAATGAGGCATATCCAGGAGTCACTAGAGATGGAAAAGAATCTGTGACATGTTTCTTAGTGACTGTGTGGCACTGTGTGTTTGTTTGCTGCACTTCACTAGGGAGGATTCACCACTTCACCACTTCAAAGTGGTTGAGCCTTTTAATTGATCTTCATTATTGAGAGACCTTAGTAATGCTCAAAAACACAGGCTTGGGCTTCGAAAGCTGCTCATGAATTAATCTGTGGTGTGGAAGAGATTTAGAGAAAATTATTTATGTATTTGCTGTTTCTGCCTGTCTCACATCAACACTATTTATTATGTGTTATTATTCACAGTGTTAGTATCTGTCAGTAAATACCAAAACACAGTTTCCTGTATTGTGTTTATGTTCATTGCTTATAGTGTGCACTGTGTATCTGCACTGCTCTGCATGTTACAAGTACGTGTCTTGGTATCATGGATACTGTCATCCTGCTGTTGCTCAAGTTAGATGCATTAAACTGTTTCCAGAAGTAATATAAATGGTTCATAATTTTGGTACAAATTAAACGTATTTTGTGAATCTACAAATTTTCATATTAAGTACAATTTATATGTGTTTACAGTTGATTATATAGCACATAATTCTCTCTCTCTCCCTCTCTTTTTAATAGGCAACACATTTCCAGCACTGGACAAATTTTTTATTTGTCTTTCAGTTTATTCTTTCCTGCTTGTTGGGGTAAGGACACGGGGGAATCAAGTAGGTTGTTTTCATGACAGTGTTTCAAATTGTAAATCTCAAATGTAAGACTCACTAATAAGTTATGCTAAAGTTCAAAGAAAATGGATTTCCCCCCAGGGTTGACTTTTGATTATTTCCAATGTCTTGGAAATAACTATTCAGTGCTATCTGGATTTTTGGCCTCACCTTTGCTGTTCAATGTTGAACAACATGACATTTAGCTTTGTATTTTCTGTACTGTCTCTTCTGATCATCTAGCTTTGCAGTTAATAGCATGTAAGTCCTGAGTATAGGAACTGTTTCAGTGTGTTTGTTCTTTAAAGTAGCTGGAAAAGTGTGGGAGACTTAAAAGTAATGAAACAATGCTTTGTTCCTGTTGAAACTGCAGAGTCAAAGGAAGAATGAGTTGCATCCTTTTCTTCTCTTCCATGTGGTAACCAATGGGTCAAACTAACTTCAAATACTGACATATAAACAGCACAGAGAAAAGGGTTGACTCTGCTAGAGCTCAAGTAGCATATTTTACCATATATTTTGAATATTCTGTATGTGCACACCATTAACTTAAAATAGAGATTCACAGAAATTCTTTTATAAGGGTTTGAAAGAGGTGGGATTATAGATCTCAGAAAAATACTGGTCCAGAAAATGTTGAACATCTTGAAGTAATGCTAAACTTCTTAGCTCCCTGGGAGGAATTTATAAAATTTTCTCCTTTGTTTAGGTTTCTCTTGATGTATTCTACTGTGCTGTGCAGTCATTACAATTCTGCGCTCACAACAACAGTAGTTGGTGCCATCAAGGTGAGTTATGGACCAGAAGAGGGAAATAAAAATGCTCAAATAGACAGGAAAGATCATTGGCTCAGGAGTGATCTTGATTCTACTTTGATATGGAAAACTCAAAATGAGGGCTAATACTGAGACACTGCTTGTGCCAAGCAAGGTCACACCACAAAGTGACCCTGTTCTCTTGCATAGAAAGTCAGCTATGCTCCAGAAAACATTGTTAGTATTGATCTATTTTTATTTCTCCTACAAGAGAAACTGGAACAATTTTGATTAAAATATGCATTTAGCCACATTTCATCAGGCAGTACCCTGTGCCTCTGTTGTTTATTAGGTTATTGTGTGTTAGTCAAGACGTCCTGATGCAAATCCAGGTGAACTGATCGGGACTAACCCACTTTTACTTTGGGCTAAACTAATTTCCTTTGCAGCTGATACATAGAGCTTTCATAGGTACAGAATAATGACTAAGCTGAAGTACGGAGTGTGCTTTATGGTTAAGTGCCTCAGCCTCTGTGTGAGAACTTGTATTCTAGTTGAACAGACTATTTAATTTTGTTTTGTACAAATTCTAGTCAATTTGATCAACACCAAAATACGCATGTTTTAAAAACTGAACTCAGTGTCCTTACAGTCTGTTTTCTTTAACCCAGTTTAACCCCAGATTGGTGGAGATTACAGACTGTTTTCTTTAACCCAGTTTAATTTAAAACCGTGCATCTTGCTTTGTATTGATGAGGACAGCATGCCTAGGAACATCCCTGACTGGCCATGCACTTTTTTGTAGGCCAGTTTGGAGAGAAGCACAGAACTGTAAAGCTGAAAGAGCTTTACAGAGTTATCAAGTAAAGATAAAACTTATGCAGCTGTGTGCAAAACATTTTCAGAATTCAAACTATCTTAGGCACAGGTGGAAGTGCTCCCTTCCATGACTAAGGAAAACAATATATTCCCCATAATAAAATCTGCAAAAGGAGGGTGGTACTTCCTTTCTACAGCCTTTTTCTTTTTTGAAAGCTGCAAAATTAATATGGTAGTTTTCATTCTGTGGCCCTGAAAGTGTTCTTTTAAATTTTATATGTGTGCATCAAACCATTAAGTAAGGGCAAGATTATTTCTATTTTCTAAGCTGTAATAGTCTTTGACACACTTTGAGCAGCTTTAAAGTTGAGAAGCAGGTTATGATGCAGCAGTCTCCATTAGAGACTTAGAGAGACAGATGTCATTATCCAGACTAGCTGCTAAAACAACTGAAAGCAGCAAAGTGTTGGTAAAATGATCACACACTTCTACATATTTCCTTCTGTCTTTAGAGGACTTTTTTTCCTAAACTTGATGCAGGTGGGTGAGAGATAGAATCTTTAACTTTAACCTATGCCTGTCTTTAACCTCTACCAAGTGATTTCAGTGCACATTTAGTTGGAAAAGCAAGCAGATAACCCTCTTAAGGTAATAACGAAGGACTTTAACTGTAACTTTAAGGCATCAATTTTATGCTGGAGAACCCAAAACCCACTTTTAAGAAGTGGGATTTGAATTCCCAAGATGATAATGAAATACTTTTCAAAAGGTGACCTTAGGTCCATTTTGCCTAATATCAGATAACCCTTTTTCCCTAGAAAGTTACTGTCCATTGTATACATTTAGAAAACATATTGTTTTTATTATTATTTTCATTGCTGCATTATCCATATGGCTGACATCCCATTCAATTAATTTAAAGGCTGATTTTAGAGTGGTCAGCAACACACTGTAGCTATTTCCTTAGAAAAGTGAATTAGCTGATATCATTTGTATTCATGGAGATGAAATCTGACTTAAATAAATGCATGACTTTTGTTTCCTTTCAGAATGTATCCATTGCTTACATCGGAATGTTGATTGGTGGAGATTACATATTCTCCATGTTAAACTTTGTAGGTCTAAATATTTGGTAAGTTAAACTTGAATAGCCTTTATTTATTAAAGCTGAAAATTTCTCAGTGAGCTCTAGTTTTATGTTTTATTTGATTGGACTTATTTGGGTGATGTGGTTTTGAAACTACTGGCCTGATGAAGCGCTGCCTCAGGATGTAAAGTTCATTACAGTTAGTTATGTCTATTCATGTCTGTTTTCAGATATAAAATCTTACTGTGGTAAGGCCTAGTAGTGGAAATATGCCTTCAGTTTTACTGTATGGAATTGTATTGGTTCTTTTTTCTTTTTTTATGAGCAGCAGTTCTGAGCTGTAAGGCTTCCAAGTAAAAGCCAGGTGTGGTGTGGGAAGTGAGAACACTGACTGAATGAGTTATGCCCATTGAACATAAATTCTAACTTGTGAGTGGTTACTTTCTGTGCTTAGATGATCATCTGTGTGTATGAATCTGTGTGAGCAACTGGTAATTGATCTTTTCTGCTTGGGGCTGCTTTCTCAGATGGGTTACATAGCTCTGAGGCACTTCTAGTTTATGATAGCTGGTGTTTAGCCCTTCAGAAGGAAAGGTACGTACCTATGAAATGACATCTGTAATGTCAGATATCCTTGACACCACTGTTCATTCTCTTTTCTTTAGTATGGCAGGAGGACTGAGATATTCATTTTTAACATTAAGAGGAAACAGCAAGCCTGCACAACCTGGGGATGAAGAGAACGAACTTACAGTGTCAAAGAGTTAGACAAAGTGCCTGCCTTGAAAGAGACTGAAGATACAAGTTTTTTAAACATTGCCAAGACCTTAAACAAGTACATGCTGAAACATATCTGGAACAACAGAAAAAAAATCTACCTCAGTTGTCACAGACATGCACACAATTAACTGGCTCAGAAATATTCTTGTACACCAATTTTTTTACATGCAAATTAGTTTGATTTTAGCTTTTTTTTTTCACTCTGCAAGCCATTTTATAGGAAGGAATGCATGAGCAAATCTCAAGTTGTCAATTTCTGCATTTACCTGTTCTTGGGTGCTATTTCAACAAGATCTTTGAGTTCTGTTTCAGTGACTGCCTGTAGTTTCTTGAGGCAAAACTCCCTGTAAAGATCACGAGGCTTGATTCACCACTGCCTTATGCCATATGCAAACCTGGATATCAGTGAGGAGATGAAAGATCCTCGTGGTTCGGATCAATTTGATGCATGTATGTGCTCTTGGGTAAGTGATATAGAGCATATGGGGAAAAGAGGATATTTGCCCCCAGATGGTTCCCTGTGTAAGTGTCAAGTAAAACATTCAGGCTATGTCTGTGTGTGTACATTGTGTAGGCATTCTCCCTCTGTTTTTCTCATCCTCAGTTACACCATGGTGTTCTGCAGAAATTGTCACTGTTGCTATAAATGAACACTCATAACTTTGCAACAAATCAAGGAGAGTAGGGAAATACAGGGGATTTTTTAATGTTTAAAGATTTGTGTGTGTGTGTGTGTGTCTGTGAACCAGTACCAACAAATCTATTTTTGTTAAGGTACATTTTTCTTTTTGTATCACAGTCCCCTCCTCTCACATTTTATCTGTGACCACCTTGCTGCAGAGAAGTGGTGCTACTATGTACAAACATAGTAGGGAAGGGAAACAGAGATATGTGGAAGACTGACTTGTGTTTAAATAAGGAGAAATGGCTAGTGTCCTGTTGTGTCTTATATATACAGTAAAAGGTTATCTGGTACTAGTTTATGCTTTCAAGGAAATCATAATGAGCCTGGGGATTACTACAGTAGGCTCAGCTGGTATCGTGGTTAAGAGGCCCAGACTGATGGTCTGAGTTATCATCTGGGACAATTACACCCATATCTATATTTCAATAACAACTGTATCAGCATTTCCTTCTTTGAAAATATTTGATAATGCTTACTTGTTTCTCTGAGGATAAAGTGTTAACCTTTGAAAATGTGATAGGTGCATTGAAGTGTTGGAAGACAGCAGAGAAATTAATCTTGTTGAAGTTCCCAATTACCTGCGAGCATGAGCCAAAATTTTTGAAAATAATCAGATCAAAAGGAGATTTTGAAAGACTTTGACGTGGTATCAGGGTAGTCTAGCGACTTGTTTGATCACTTAAATAAATTAAAATACAGCTAATCTGAAAATACAGAAAATCTGAAAAACATTACTCTGTGCATAGCACATCAATGACCAATCTGAATTAGATCTAAGAAACATGTGGGTAACTCACACCAGAAGCTTCAGTGGGTGACTGCTTGCATGGATTTGAATGGCAAGAGGAGCAGTGACTGCAGATACTAGAAGTGGCATTTAAAGGCACAATCAAAGTGAAAAGAGAAATCGGAACTATCAATTTTCTCACAGCTGGCTAAGAATATGACTTTCATTTTCTATCTGCTGAAGACCTGTGGAAAGAAAGCATTGCTGCAAATATTTTTCAGCGATCTTCTGTTTTTTAGAGATTTCCTTTATGCTTAAAAACATTCAATATTTCAAGTATTCTTTTATAGACTCCTCTTTCTTCAGATCGTCTCTACCTCCACAATTTCAGTTACTGAACCTTAACTCTCTGCCATGAGACAAGATATTGGAAAGTTTTCATTAATTATGAAATTAGTATGAGTGCCATTTGATTGCAATACTGATGAACACACAAAGGCACCTGCTAAATGAGGTGTAGTTCCCACAAAGGAACACCTAATATTTGCATATAATTCATTAATATTTTGCTGTACCTTTTATAAATAAAAAATATACAGATTACAGTTTTAACAGGTGTTTTGTTTGGGTTAGGTTTTGTTTTTTGTTTTTTGGGGTTTTTTTGTGGGTAGACACATATAATTGTCCCAAGCACGTGAACAACACAAGTATTTGCTTTTTATATGATTAGCTGCTATAGTGTACTTAAAGTAGTTTCTTTAGGTCATTCTGTACCATAGTGAAGTGATTTTATTTAATTTCTTATTCACAGAATGTTTTTGAAGTGCTTCAGACTTAGATTTCTCACCTGAAATACAGACCTGATAATTATAGTCTTTATGACAGTGTTAGTCAGAATCATTAAAAAAATAAATCTAGGAATAACAAGAAATAGGTACTATCTAGAAGTACTTGCAGTTGCTTGCATACTTTCACAAAGAAACTCAGCTTCAGCCACTAACTGTTTTCCTCTGTATCTGAGATACTATTGATTTCAGTAAATTTGCTGATTAAATTCTGGAAATATGGGCTCAACCAGGCATAACTATCATGTTAGAATTTAGAAAATTGCATGGCTGTTTCATCCAGAATGTCAATAATTGTGTCTTTAAGTTAATAAGATAGAAACTTAAAACTGATTTTTTTAGGATATAGCTGCTTACTTTTCTATATTAATATAGAAAACCTGCTTACTTTTCATATTAATGAACTTAAGGTTTTAAATGTGACATTTGTACCATTACAGGTGTCAGGGTATATTTACAAGGAAACGTACAAAGAAAAATAATTACTGGACCAGAAAAGAAGATTGTCCTGTACGTTGATCTGTTCATGCTCTAAATTTTGTGGGGATTTTTTAGCAATGACTTTGCTGTAGTGAAGTGAGCTTAAATGAGAAAATGTGATCACCAAGGAACTTTCTACCCATTCGCTGTGTGAATTTCTTGCATTGATTCCTGTGAAAGTCAGAGAGGCAAAAATAAACTTACCTCAGGAAAAAAAACCCCAAAACTTAGTCTGCACTCAGTGAAGAATTCTTCACATTCTTAAGGATTTATTCTAGAACCAGAGGACACAGTCTCAAGCTGCACCAAGGGAAATACAGGTTGGACATTAGGAAGAAGTTTTTCACAGAAAGAGTGATTAAGTTCTGGAATAGTCTGCCTGGGGAGGTGGTGGAGTCACCATCCCTGGGTGTGTTTAGAAAAAGATTGGATGTGGCACTCAGTGCCATGATCTAGTTGAGGGTTAGGGCACGGGTTAGACTCGATGATCTTGAAGGTCGCTTCCAACCTTGTGATTCTGTGATTCTTTGATTCATTTTCTTCTCATTATCTTGGCCTAATTTACTTATATTGGGCCTACGAAGCTCTGTAGACCTATCTGAGACTAATTGTCAACCACAGGAAAAGAAAATGGAAACAGAACATGGAAGTCCAGAAGAGAAGACTGACAGCTGTGGAAGATTGTGTTTTGATTCCATCATCAAATAGAAGGGATTCTTTTAAATTTTGGGGATATTAATTTAAAAGAGGTATTCAGCATTATTTTTGCATGTGGAAAACAGTGAAACATCTTCAAATTTAAAGTATTCCTTGAATAGTGAGTGATTCTTTGGGTTATTCATGATTGTTTGGAAATATTTTTGTGAATGTAATATTCAAACCTTTTTTATTTATTTGATCTGGCTTACATATGAGGTGAACCCTGAAGGGGAAACTGTGACAGCTTTAGTGTGAGGAAACTGGATTGTTGTTAAGCTAAGACAGTAATTATTTTTTATCTTCTTCTTACAGTTAAGCTAGTGTTACCTTCCTTGTGATTGAGACGTTGTCTTTACTCGTAAAGCATCTGCACAATGTGGGTTTCTGTCTGAAGGTGTCAGTAGTGTAACATAAATATTTTTACTGGTTTCAGTGTCAGTTTGCCCCAGAAATCTCTGTGCCACAATTTAACTCTTCTCTGCAAGAAGTAGTGTTGGTCTCTGTTTGGGGTATTCTTTCTCAAAGGCTTGGTTTGGACCCATCTCTGGTCCCTATGAATGGTAAACAGTGACAATAAAATTAGTTTTTTTGGGTTTGTGTACTTTCCAGGAAAGGAGTGAAACCTTTCCCCTAAGGCCAACATCAGAAATCATTATTTAGTTTGGATTTTCTCAATAGTTTACAAGTGTGGGTGTAATGTCGTGACATTATTCTAATCTAAATCCTGGACATTTCCTGGAAAAATGAAATCGTGTGACTTGATTCATCCTGTCACTTCTCTGTCAAGGCTCAGAGACTAACAGTGTGCTGGAAAAAAGGCATTTTCCATGCAGAGAGTGTCTGATTCATACGAGCTCACTACCTTCTCTCACCATGGAAGTGTTCCAGCATCAGCTGCTCAGTCTCGTTGGGGATCTGGTCTGTTTCTGTACTCTGGTAAAATGCATCAGATTTATGAAAGACCTTGTCCCATATATCTGGAGTTCTTTGCCTTAGGCTTTCTTTTAGTCAGTCAGAAGAATGGGCAGGTAAGGAAACTGCTTCACCTTCTTCTTGTAATCGGGTGGTGGATTGTTATGTAACCAATCAGGGATGGTTTTCTTTGCATTTCTTTACCCGTTCCTTCAGAATGAAACACAGTTTCTGATATGTATGGTTTGCTTCGTTCCTTTTTCTTTTCTCCTAAAGCTTTGGGTTCATGAAGCTGAAGGTTTTGAGTACTTGGGGAGAATAGAAAACTAGTTAGACTGGTAACAGCTCACACCCTGGTCTCTTCCTGTTGCTACTTCTGCTGCTTTCTCTCTGCTGCAAATGCTTTTATTTTAATAGCATTGCCCAGATCCTCAGTTTTCTGGTATGTGAAGCTGCTAGTTTATGTCTAGCATATGTTCTCCAGTTTTCAAAGCAACTTTTCTTGTTGATGTTGCTCCAGTGTGTTCTTTTCCAAATTGCTGACCTATCCTTAACAATACCATTAATGTACTAAATTTACTTTAGCCTAAAATCTTCAAAGGCTGCAAGTTGGCAGTGGTTTTGTTGAGATAAAAAAATCCCGTAAATAACAGAGTTTAACAAGCATCTTTTTCTTCCTATTGATTATGCATGGCTTTCTTAAGCTTGGTAGACTATCAGTATAAAGAAGGAATGAACAGGTGCTGCCATTCCTGAGTTCCTTGGCTGCCAATGTTGCTGATAGCAACTTGTTGTTAAGAAATTACCTGAACAGTAGACTTGTATTTGATTCCTTTTTCCTGCATCAGACTTGATGGGACTAAATATATAAAATCAATGTATATGAAATACATAAATTAAATACAATAATTAAATATATGTTTAATAATTAAATATATGTTTAATTACCACATGTCATAGTGGATTAGTAAATCCATTCCTGTATATCTGAATACCTGCCTGAATACCATACACTTCTAAGGCAGTGCATAGGTCTCTTTTTAAGTGAGGTAAGGACCTCCCTTCTGTGTATGAGATGAGGAACAGCATGTGGAACTTTATGTGCAAAATCTTTCTCTCCACTTAAGGTTGGAAGACTTGTTTCCTTCAATAGACCTTTATCCTGTGTTTTTATAAACAAAGTCTTCTGGCCCCAATAAAATTCATAATTCACATAACTTGCGGTGTCATGTGGCATATGAGATTCTGAAAATTATGAAAATTAAAGCTGGCACGTGGAAGCTTATGTCTCAACAGACTCTTCACTTTTCATCTACAGGTCTGTTCGGAAACTAAATACCCACCACTTCTCCACTGGGATCTCATTTCCCTGTGAAATGAGAGAATAATTGCTCTTCTGTTGGCAACACCTAACCACTCCAAAACACGTTGCTTTCTGTATCTCTGGCAACACAGAAGTCCTTAATCCACATTTTTTAATATTGACTAATTTTTCATTTGCTCTAAAACTTACCAGGTTTACCTTGGAACTGCTTTCGTTCTTTGCTACATTATTTCTTCTGTATTTCTAAGGTGTTAAGAGTTCTTTTTTATAGTTCCTCTTTGGTATTTATATGCATAGTGTTTAAAGTTCAGAGTACTTTACAAATGCCAGCATTTGTTTATTTTCACAGTGAGACTAAATCCAAAAGTAAACAGTGTAGGACAGCTCTGAAGAAGAGCATTTTATAGGTGGTGGCAAGCTTGTGATCTTCCTTACAGACAGAAATCTTGTGTGAGAAATTGTTGTATAAATTTCAGTTACTAGTTAGTCTTTATCTCCTACCATTCTGCCACCAGCATAAAAATGCAAAGCTTGCAAAACAGAACTTGTGAAAATACATATATGGAAGAAAATTCTTCCAGCACTTCGGCAATTGACTTGTTGCTTGTTGACACCACTGAAAATGAGAGTAGTAACTACCTCCTGTACCACATGGGCTACTTTGGGGAGAGATTCTCTTTGAGGACAGAAATAAATGAACTGAGAGATACATGCTGAATGAA
Organism: Dicaeum eximium; assembly: GCA_013396995.1. NCBI lineage: Eukaryota > Metazoa > Chordata > Aves > Passeriformes > Dicaeidae > Dicaeum > Dicaeum eximium. The sequence goes on from VWZP01008546.1 coordinate 142,952, forward strand.
CTAAGAGATGCATAGGTCACAAGGAAAAAAAGTAAAAGACGATTCTATTCTTTAGTGGAGACATTTAGGTTGTATTGTTCAAGAAATGCAGATGGTGAAGATTAAACAATTCAGAGAGAAGAAGCTAAACCAGAGCTCCAAGTATAATCCATATCCTTTTTGCTTTCTCCAATGGTCACAGGAACAGGATTGGAAAAGCATATTCCTTCAGGTAAAATAGATTACCTACCCTTCCTTTTATCTTAACAAAATGACATTTGCTATCCCTCCATCAGTGTCTTCAAATTAGTACAATTATTCTAGAATTCAAAGCTACTATGACAAACATGGTCCTAATCTTTCTGTCCTGTATAATCAGAGCAGCACTGAAAGGAAACCAGTGGTGCATTTCAGAGGAAAGTCATTTGGGCCTTAGTGGTCTCATCAAATGAGGGAACTAAAATGAATGATTCAACAGAGGGCCTATTATCTGTCCAGGGAAGTAAGTCTCCTAAATTGTCACTTTTCTCCTAGTTTCATAGCTAATCTGCAGTGAGCTGGGTCCAGTATAAACACCCAGCCTTTACACTTGCAAAAACATATTGAAAGTTTTATCTGAAATAACCAACAAGGAAGAAACTTGTATAAATTAATATAAACTACAAGATATGGAAAGTATAAGGAATCCTAATGGTTTAATTCAGAATCAGGAGCTCTAGGAGGCTGCAGGAGGAAGAGGCTCTGTGCTGTCCCTGTAGTCTCTGCTGTGCAAAGTCGCTGCAGCAGCACCTTCCTGTTCACCCGTGGTGGCAGCACTGAGGGCAGGCTGGCCCTGCATTGTGTTGTACCTGCCCTACTGTTACCGATTGTGACTGAGCAGTTCATTTTCTCCTTGGTGTCTTCTTTCTAAACTGTCTCCCTTTCTAAAAGCTAAACAGCAGTGAATCAAGAGTTGCTGCCTTCTGGGCTGAGGTGACTGGGTGACAAAGAACATCCTGTAACATGCAAGCGTTTAGATGTGATGGCTTCTGCTCATAGATTATAAAATGTATTTCACAGGAAAAGAAGAAAAAATTTTTTTAAAATTGATTTACAGGATTTTTGCACTAGGCTTTTCATTATGCATTGTTTAAACACCTGCATACCTGTACTAGTTTGAAATCAAAACCAGTGGGAGATCACAAGTCAGAATTATAATTTAATGGAAGAAAATTAAAAGAAAGAAATAAATAAATGCAGTAATACAAGGATACTAACAAAGTCAGAAATACAACCTGACACTCTAATGGTGGAGGCAATCCAAGCGAAGCAGTTCTGTTGACGCGGTGATCCTGTAGGAAGAAAGGTCTGGAAGTCTGGCCGTAGCTCTTTCCCTCTGGGAGTCCAGTAGGCAAGTGCCCCCGTGGTGTTCAGGATTTCAGCTTATATCCATGATGGAATGGTTGGTTCCTCCCTCTGGGCGGAGCATCTCACAATGGGATGGTGAGTCATGAGATAAGGCACTGATGGGCCATTAACAGGAGGTAGTCCAGGGGGGTGTTATTTCTAAGTCATGGGATTAGGCATTGATGGCCCATTAACAGCAGATAGCCCAGGGGGAGTAGGCAAGGAAAAACACCACCTATTCCAACAGCTCATGAAGATGGTAACAGAATATACTTCAACCCAGGACAATACCTTATGGCTGCCATTAATGGGAATGGCAATAACTACTTTTGAAAGAACATTGAATGTAGAACGCTCAAAGACAAATACTAGGTATTGGAGTTTGACATTTGGCATAGTTGTGAAAAAAGCACATGGGGAGAGAAGGGAAAATGCTGTCTCCTGACTACTCACTGAGTTGCATTAGTAATAAATAAATGGGATGGTCTGATGAGTACGTAGTTCAGGGGGAAGGGGATCAGATCAGTGCAGGGAGAGCAGGCATCAGAAATGCCCAAACATTATTATCATATCTCTCGGTGAAATCTTCTGTTTGTGCAGCTGAACTAATTTTCTGTGTGAGCACCTGGTGGCATTTTATCCCTGTGAAGGCTGCAAGAACCTGTGAATGTATAGAGTGGAGCCTCTCATTTTTCTGTTTCGTTGGTGCTGTGTGGGTTATGCAAGAGTAAATCCCATTAAATGGCCAACTATAACATGTGAATGGCTGCATTATGCCCTAAGAAAGAGTAAACCCACTGCTGTCCTTTTTTTTTAAACTTGGCTAGAGCTGGATATATTTTGTGGAAGATTTATTCATTATTTTTGGCATTTGTGGGATGACTGAGAGTCATCTTTCCCCATGCTGAGACGTACCATCCTCTCCAGGTGGTCCCTTTGATTGAAGCTGTGCTCAGCTACTGCTCTGTGGGACAGATCCCAAGCCCACTCCACATGACCTCATAGTTTGGCACATCATCTTGCTGGCTGAAGTAGAAGCACGCACTTGTGTGTGGCTTGTGGATAAATAAATCTGATCCTACTGTTTTAATATTTGTGTGCCTTTAGAGGTTCTGGCTTAGCACTGCTGTCTTGCTTCTCTGATGTTCTTCTGGTGTAGGTTCCTCTGGTGGTATGTGCTGGTGTGAAGGCAAGCCTTGTTTGATGGGCACAGTCCTCTAGAGTATTAGTTCAGACATCAAGTGATGAATTTCCTTCTGATGTCCTGAGCTCAGGGATGGGCTGATGATGAGTCACAACTAATTTAAGGACTCCACACTTGGTAGCATATGCTACAGGATTCTAAGGAGAGCTGGTTTTTTGTTTTGGAAGGCTAGTGGAATGTGGTTTCCTGTGTTCAGTTTTATGTGGAGATCCCGGTAGGTGGTTCCGTGGATAAAACTCAGCAGACTGAGGTCCAGAGAGAGATGACAGTTTCTACAGGTTTCTTACTCTTGTTTCCAAGGTTTATGCCTAGATACAGGACTCTGCAAAGTCTCTTAAGCTCAAAAGCTGCCTGGGGCTGTATGAAGAACCTGGCAGCTGTGAGGTCTCAGAACACTACTTTGTTGATGCCCAGACACAGACCTTTAGTTTCACAAGCTTTTACTGAGAGGCAAACACATGTGGAACTTGAGTTTATCCTCTTCTGAATGAATATCCAGGCTTATCTGAAGGCTCTACATGTATTTTGAGTAGATGAGTTGTTTTGAATGACTGACTTTCTTGAAGATGAAGACCCTGACCTTTTAACTGACTGGTGTGACATCAGAGGACTGGAATTTTGGATCTAGTTTTCTGTATGTACTTGAAAAGCCAGGCTTCTGTTACACTTGGTCCATGAGTTCTTGGGCTGATAGGGCTTAAACTCACCAGACTTGCAAGAAGAAACAAAAGCAAGTCAGCTGTGAGTCTGCTGCTAGTCTGTCACATCTCTACTCAAGGATTAGCATTTCAGGTACTGATGTGGTGTTGTTTGTTCTGCTTTTATGATGTAGTAACTACCAATGTGCTTTATCATCTGTTACTGACACAGCACCTCAGACATACTGGATTTATGGACAAGGCATGCTCTGAGATTTATTGTTTGGCCTCTTCACACTTCTCATGTGATGTTAGAGCATAAGCAGGGTGTGTTTTGGCTCACGTGGTCAGCATTCTCATTACTGTTAATAGTTCATCACTCTCCTATAAGTCAGGCCAGTGCTTGTGTTCAATCAGTGTTTCAGCAGACCATTTTGAGACAGGCTTCATTCATTTGAAATTCATTCATTTCCTAACTTAACAGCTCCTTGAATCTTTAATATTTGTTTCTTGTCCTGAAATTCTGTGTAGTATTAGCAGCAGTATAATACCTGTTAAATATGATCTGAGTTTTTCTGCTCTGGTTGCAAAGTATTCTATTTTCTGCAGTTGATCTCCGATTTATTCCTGGAAATACTGCTATTCTCCTTGCATTGCACAGAGCATGCAGAGCTAGCAGAAAAATTGTGAGATCATCTTGCCCTATCATCTCGGTTGAAATATTTGAATCATACTTGGAATGAACAAGTGTTTGATTCGTAGGGACCCTACAGTTCTGAATCCCAGTTAAAGAAAGACAAAAGGTGAGACACAGATCATATCACTATAGTCCTAGAGAAGAGACAAGAATCTCTTTTCTAGAAAGTAGAAAATTACTGTAGGCAGCTGTAGATTCCACAAAACATTAATAAAGATTTAAAATTACTACATCTAATGACCCATGTAGAATATAGTGAATTTGTTGAGGTAAATGTAGCAGTCACATGCATAGTTTGAATTTAAAACCTATCTTGCGTTTCATGAAGCTTTATTGTTTAAAGAATCAATTCAGACTGAACTATAAAAACATGCTAGAAAATGCAGAGGGACTTAATACTCATTTAATGTAGGTTTAAACTTTGTAATCATGCATTTTTGAGATCCCAGAGTGACGCCACCACCCAGCGTCCACTCCTGGTTTTGGTGTCCGGCTAGCTCCAGGTGCTGGGTGGCCGCCGTGTGTGGCCGCGCTCCGCCTCAGTCCTCTCGACGCCCAGGACTAGGCGGAGTAGGCGGTGTGACACGCTGGCCCCTCTTCAGGGGCGAGGTGCCACGGGGAGAACGGAGGAGCCTTTGGATACGTCGAAGAGAGCAGCGTCGCACGGGAGGAAAGGGAGGCAGACACTTTGTGGAGGGTCGAAGCAGGTGAGGGTTTATTGAGGGTAGGTGAGGATGGGTAGGGGTGTCCACAAGTGACCAATATTCGGGAGCTTGCAACAACTTATAAAGGGGGGAGTGTACAAGAGGCGGGGAAATAGAATGACCAATAGGAAGCCAAGAAGGGAGGAGCTGTGGGAGGGGTTTACACTTTTGATTGGGTAAAGGAATGGGATGATTTTGGGGAACCAATAAGGGAAAGGGAAAAGAAGACCGACAGGGAACATTCTGGAAGAGGGGAACGTCTCAGGGATGGATTGACAACGCTGAAGGAGGGGATAACAAACCAAGTAAGGAAAAGGGAGGGATCAGCGCAAACCACTGAACCAGGGTCACTATGTAGGGGGAAAAACTGGAACAAACCATTTTAACAATAATTACAACAAATACAGCAAATTAAACCTAACAAACACACCGCAACACCAGAGTGCTGATTCTGCTTGAATTTTCTTTATCATTAGCCCTATTTCTAAATGCTTAGTTGTCTTGATTCTTTATGGCTGGAGTTAGTAATAATGCTCTTATATTAAGGCAGACTGAGTCTCAGGACCATTTTAGACCTTTGCCACTGGGAGTCAGGATTTCCTAACATACAGCTTCCCATTACACACTGGCTGGAAGCCAGTGCTTATTTTTTACTGTGAAGGGAAACACCATTCTTTAACGTCAAATCCTTTGTATGTTGGGAAAATTCTTTGTGCTAAAGACATCAATACTAAAATTTACCACCATTTGAACTATTAAGCCAGATTTAACCATTCCTGCAGGTGGCCAGGGAATTCTAAGCACAGTTCTTTTTGTTTGCTTGAGGGTCTGTTTGTATCTCATGGTAATTACAATGTCCTGCAAAACCTGTTTCTGGAAATGATGCACATTTTCTGTGTGGGTGAGGAAGCAAAAGAGACTAGTCAGGTGTTTGGCCTCCTTTGCCTCAAGAAATGCCTTATACTTCTGGTTAGTCTGGTGCACAGCAGCAAGAGAGGTTCCTCTCACCTAATAGGTAACACTTTTATAGGATTGCCCTAAACATGTGCTTTAAGGTGAAATACAATGCAACTTCAGCAGTAAGAATCCTTTCGTAGTTAGGTTTTGGAGGGGGTTTTCTATCAAATGAAAGACAGAGACAAAGCTGATATGATACTGAGAAGCCCTCTGAAGCAGAATTTTCTTTATTTTGTGTATTATATGGCTGGTAATTGGTCTTGGGTCTGAAGATACAAAAATTGAAAAATTTGCAATCCCTATCCAAACACCCCCAAATGACAGGAAGGAGCAAGTGACCCTGGAAACAGAGACCATATCTCTGATAGAAAATGCCTTGAGTCAAACTCTTTACAGACAAAGAAAAATCTACCAGTATGTAGGCAGTTAGAGTTCTCTACTTGAGAGCTTCAAGTGGAATTCTTAAAGCACACTTTTGAAACCTCAAAGCACCCAAGTCTGTGCAGGTGTCTCTGGAGGCCTGATCAATTATGTTAGAGGACCTACACAACACAGAATTGTGAGAAAGGCTGAAAATGCAAATGGTTGTGGCTGATACCCTTAGCAGGGCAATATCCCCTTGTATTCTTGATGGAGAAAATTTTTGAACAAAAGTCCTTATTTTTTAACATTCTCTGCATTGTTTCATCAGAACCCAACAGGAGATTCCCTCAAATAGTTTTAAGAAGAAAGTGTTGCAGAGAGTCAGCTATAGAAATGAATGGGTCTTCAGTGGGTGGCCTTTGGCAGTTATTTCTTCTTCTAAGCAAATCTGAAGACTTTTTCAGATGACAAGAGCTTTATGTTTTGTGAGGGCTGATTTAGGTCTCTTTTTCCTTTCTGTCACAGGCATTTTTCTCGTTTTAGTTTTATCTTTCTTTATACACTTAGCTCAGCTGACTCTTGTTAATCACTTCATTTCAAAAACTGGGGCCATGATCCTTTCTCTGACTTTGCCTAAAAATCTGATGGGAATGGGAGGCCTCAGAAAATCAGGAGAAAACCATTATTTATTTGTTCTGCACTTGTTCTGCACATGATTACACCAAACCAACCACAAATGGATCATTATGTTAAATAGTGTTTGCAGCTATAGAATTCCAGCTATTGCCAGCACCTTTGTGGATGTACATTTTTGTAACTCTATTTTGAGTACTTATGTGTATAATTCACCTTTTTTCTTTGATTTATTTATATTTTTTCTTTCAAATTTGCATCTAATTAAAAATAAGAAAAAAAACAGTTAAAATTTACCCATCTAACCTGAATAGGATTTAATTTATATTCAATAAAAATTAATAAAGTCCAAATCTCTTCTAGCTGTTGGGCCTTCAATTCAATAGGCTTAATGTACTTTTTCAGGAAAAAAAATATGATGATGGAAGGCGATGCTGTAAAATGACTGGAAAGCCAGCAACATGACTAGGCTCCCAGACCCAAATAAAAATAAAAATGTGTTTCTGAGACATTTCATATGGTTTTCACTTCCTGAAGACTTTCACCCATTTGAAGTTGGCTCCAATTATTTTTTTTTCATATTGTTGAGATTTGATTGTTTTCCAGTATATTTTTTGTAAGGGTCCAAAAACATACAGTGAAGGAAATATTTTGAAAGTCTCTAGAAGACTGATTATTTTTTGGCCTGGTTTTGGCATCTCTTGTTTATCCATTAGGCAAGTGACAGGTGAATGAAAACAATTTAAAAAATTTATTATTGCTGTTTTTGCAAAACTGTAAAAAATTGAAAGATTCTTGTCACCTTACTGTTTCCTAACAATTTTTTATTCCTCTCTTGTACCTGGAAAGAAGTGGATTAACTGTAGTGGTGATAAGGAGAACTTTTGAAAAACTGGATTTTAGAAGTGTTTGTCTCAAAATTATCCTCCCATTTACCAGGCTGGCTTTACAGGGGTCTGCAAGTCTTTTGCCTTGGTATCTAGCAAAGCAGGGTGCTGGCTATTGCTACAGTTGTACCTACAAGTATTTCTCCAATACTAAAACCTTTTTTATATTACTGTGTCCCTTGAGAGCTTCTAGACATAGATTCTTCTAAAAGTATATGCTTTCTTTCAAAGAGTGTAATGGGCTAAAAAAAAGTGAATACATGCTCTTTACTGCCTTTACCTGCCCTTAAAAAATCTGTAAATACAGATAAATGGGTTACCTTTAAAGTAGTTCTTGGAACAAAGCAAGGGAGGACTAAAAACAAAATCAAAGTACCCGGTTGGTTGGTTGGTTGGTTGCTTGGCTTTTAAGGCTTTCAAATTACATTTGGCTCTTGATGAAACAGTTAAATAGAGTGCCTTTAGAATTAATGTTCCCTTTCTTTTCTTCAAAGGAAATTAGCCATTAATCCTGGTGAATGTCTTGTATAAATACTTTAAGATTGACAGTTAGAATTTATTTAGGAGTCAAATGAGTTTTTATCCTCCATTAACTTTACAGATTGCTAGAATGAAAATCATTCTTTCCACTGTGTCTTTTTCTATACATGGCTTCTGTCCAGCAGATTCCTTGATTTATATGTTTAAAAGTATGTGTCAGCCCAAGACTATATCTATACAAGTTGGAAAGACTTGTCTTTAAGAAGGCTTAGCAGCTGAGTCCAACATAGTATCAGGTCCAGGATACTTACCTAAGAGAGCAGCACGTCTATCAGGGATATGGCAGACTTGGGTGAAAATGTCTGCAAATTTTCAACCTGCAGCTACCAAAATCAAGAAATGGACCCCGAAATTTTCTATCCAACATTCCTCTTTTATTTTGTGGGGCTGGACAGACTTGTTTTCTCTTGGAAAGCAAGGGGTATTTGACGAAGAAAGCTGTAAATTCCTCTTCATTATGACTGGTTACAAGGCCACCCACTGGACACCTTCCTGACTGGGGCATACTGCACTGCACTGGGTAGCAGCATGAAATGAAGGATTTGCCTGTCCTGCAAACACTCCTGCACCTTCTGCACACACCCATGGCTTTTCACTTGTTCACTGACAGCTTCAAGCCTCATTGACAGCAGCAGTGTTATCCATGTAATCCAAGGTGTGGGGAGGCGTGTTGTATGACCCCAGAAGTCAGGCCACACTGATGAGGTTTAGACACTGTTCCACCTGGCTGTGGTCATAGCCTTTCCCACAGCTTGCTGAAATAGGTGGCAAAGCCCAGTGAGGTCTTTCAATTGTTTTCAGCAGGTTTTGGCTGAAGTCCAGAGTGAGTCATCTGTTATTTATTGTGTCAGGTTGGAAATTAATATCTTAACAACAACTAGATGGCACAAACAAAAGGAAAGAGAGAAAAATAGAACAATGAAAAGCATAGAGTATCTGATGTGGATGCACTAAAATCAGCAGGGAGCTCTGGACACATTACTCTTTTTTCCCTTTTTTTACTGTCTACACCATGCATTTTTTGCAGTCCATTGGATGTTATATTGAAAAGGCTTGCTTTGTTTTCAAACTGATTGTATTATTTGCCTAATTATATTGCCACATCTGTTTGAATACTGAGTTCTATAAATTAAAAGAGTCTAAACTGTGAGTGATTACAGACATCTCAATGTTTGGCTTTCCAAGTTCTGTGGGCCACAGGTGTGCCTGCAAACAGCACTCAGAGCTGGAGCCAGCAGAACTCCATAGTAAGAAAAACATTTCTCTAAAGACACACTGGAATTGAGAACCAGATTTCCATTCATTCAGACTGGAAAGCTCTTTTAAAATGAGATAAAAAATACCAAAGTAGGTGTTAGAGAGGGCAGACAGAATCACTACCACAGGTGTACTGCTTATTTAACACATTTAGTACTGTGGTTGTGAAACATTGATCAAACCACAATACCAAGGGATTAGAAATGATTGAATGCTACTAACTGCAGTCCTGTTTCATTTCTTCTGCTTTTATTTCCTGAGCAAGCTGTACAGGCAGGGCTAGGTCCTGTTTGCAAAATAATAGCTTAGAATCCATTTATATGTTCAGGATCTGTACCATATTTTTTTAAAGCCAAATAAGCAAACAAACCAAAAAAGCCACTTCTGCAAGATACAAAATTCCTCACCACAAGTGTTGTTGGGGTTTGTAGGGTTTTGAAGGGATTTTTATTGTTTATTTGTTTTGATTAGTTGTTTTGGGGTTGGTTTGGTGTTGGTGGGGTTTTTTTGTTTGGTTTTTGTTTGTTGGTTTGTTTGTTTGTTTTGTGGGGCTTTTATGCTTTTTTTGGTAGAAACACATATTTTTTAAATGGAAAATAAGGTGTGTGATCCTCAGATAGAATAAAATCACAGCTGTAGCACTTTAAATTAGCAGAGCACACAGTTAATGAATTTGGATTTGGTGCTGCAGGAAACTATACAGAAATTATGTCTGCTAAAATAGAATTAAGTAGTGAATAAAAAAAGGAACCCACATAGTCCAGGACAAAGTATACCTTGCTCCCACAAAGACCTGTGAAGATGCTAATTCATTCATCTGTCCTCCCTGCTATAGGCTCAGTTTCCACTCTGCTCTGCTGTGTCCTCTGCCTCTTGTCCTGCCTGCTCGAAGAAATAAGCAGGTAACATAGTGCGTTCACTGACTAGCATAAAACAACTAATTTTGCACATCCTTTCTGCATGCTAAAAGGCTGTTAAAAATGTCTGTTGTGTCTTGCTGATCCCTTAAGGTAAACTCCTCAATTTACTCTCCTATCTGTAAATTTCCACTGAATATGAACACCATCTAAGACTTAGTGCTTCTCTCTTTATATTCAAATGTTGCTTAAGTACTTCAAGATGGCCTTTCTACAAAGACCAGTTCTTATGCCACTTGGGCATGTATTTTGCTACCTTGATTTTTCAGAACATCTTCATAACTCCCTAAACTATCTAAATAGTAGGGGAATGATTCTGGAATGCTCTATATCCTAAACAACTTCATGCTTCATTCTGATTTATTATTTTTTTTTTAAATTTCAAAAAGCAGCACATTATCCTATCTGACAAACAGATTCCCAAGTGGTCTAAGGTCAAAAGGAGTTAGATGTGTAAGTCTTAGCAATACATCTTTTAACATATTGAATTAACCAACTTTGTTCCACTTTTAATTTCCCTTAAATTAGTTTTTACTCCATTATTAAAAAATAAAAAAAAAAAGACAATAACCTGTCCTGGTGTTTGAAAAGCTAGGCTTTTCACTTCTAGGACACTTAGGACTTTTAAACAGCGATGTAATGGCTTGGATCTTCAAAGACTACCATAAATCTTTGTCACAGAGAGGGAGAGACATAAGAAACACTAGAAATGGTTTTTTTGGCTCTCTCCTTTGCAGAATTGCTATAACTTTCTGAAGAGCTATCCCTGGGTAATTCATTTGTCAGCATGAGCATTTTATTGTTTTTTAATATATTGGTTTGTTCTTAAAAGAGACAGAGGAAAGCCATCTGGAGTACTTGTTTGTTGGCTGACAGTGCTAGTTGCAGCCATACAGTTCTGTACAGACACGGAGTTGCAGAGAAAATCCAAATGTCTTGTTTGATCCTCGTTTTTATGTTGCTCTAGTTTTGGCTGCCCTACTGATTGCCCACGAGAAAGATGGCCACAGCATCACTATACTTTTTAAGACCATCTCATTTTGTTTATAGAGCTCTTCAAACAGAAGGTCACTGTAGGTGTCTGCTCCAGCTGTTGCTCTGTTCTTTCCCACTCACTGCATTTACACTCACAATGTCCTTTTATTTATAGTTTCACCATTCGCCCAGCCTGGGACCATGACGGGGTCATTTGCCACTAGAGTTGCTTTTATAGGTTGAAGGTTCAAAGGATGTTTTGTCCCTTTCATACACAGAACTGCAGCTTAGAAAGAGGGCAAGAAAAAGGGCACTCCTTCCTCCTTTCTTCTGTCATGGAGACAGATGTCCTCTAAAACTGCACACAAGATGCAACCCACATTTCAGGTCTGCAGTCCGTGTGCTTGCTGTTTCCTCAAACTGCATTACTTGAGTAGTGTAAGGTGATGAAGACTTGCAGTTTGCAAAGAGCTTTGAGGGACAAAGAGGAACAACTGGAAGGGAGCAGCTTTATCTCATCCTCTGACAGAGGTTCTGATTTGTTGCAAATTGGCCTGCTGGACCTAAAGCCAGCTTTCTGTATCCTTGCTCTCCTGCAGGCGTTGGCACAAGGCCTCTTCTTAATGATTGATCACCAATAGAAGAAACAAAATTTCTGGGTAATAATTCAGCAAGTCTGATTCTTATTCAAGGCAATGCTCTCTGTCTTCTGTATGATAAGATCAGAATGCAAACCAGCAAGAGACATTTTGCCGAAAGCCATATGCACTTTTTGTATTGTGTGTGCACCTGAATTCCTGCCACTTGCAGAGAGCCTGCAATCTGATATTCTATTGACATTTCCAAGCTTTGCCTGTCACTTTTTTAGCAAACTTCATCTGGATTTCAGGTTGCCCATAAAACTTGAAAGCAGGTTTAGTAGCAAAAATTTACAATGTGAACATCTAGTTAGAGGAGACCTTATTGGGCCCCTTTAAAAGAGAGCCTTGCCTTTAAAAATGAGTAAATAAGAGTTTCTACTTCTTTTCCTCATGAAACTGCATTGAAAATATGAACAGCAATAAATCAACTGCTGAGAAAAATGGCAATGTACAGCTGGCTCCCCTCCTGCATAGAAATGACATTGGAAAAATCACACACATTTCCCTTTCCCTTCTAATTGACCTTGTAAAATTTAGGCTATAGCCTCCCTAAAATGCCTTTTAGTGCTGCAAAATCCCAAGAAAGGTTCATACTATGAGAGTGCAAATGTCAAAACAGGCAAAGAATTTAAAGAATATAATGCAGAAAATGCTACATCCCATCCATCCTTGTTTACTTCTCCTCTTGTGCAAAAAGATATGTTCCGCTTGTTAAAATGCTTACCTTATCCATCAAAATTCTTTTAAACTGTTCTGCAAAGTTGTGCTTGTGTAGAGGATCTGGCATCCACATTCATTTGTCTAACATATGCTGACAGTGTTCATCTATAAATATTATAACAAGGGGAAGAAGTCCTGTGTGGCTTATTTCTGAATTTGTTTTGTTTTACCTTACTGAAGGACTAAATGTTGTTCAGATCTAGTAAGAAAAATTCCATTGATTTCAGGGCATAAATTCATCCTATATTTGCCAGGCCATTTTCCTGAAAACAACTAGGTAGAGTGAGAGCGTTATGCTTGTGCTGCATTATTTCTTAGAGTAAGAAGGTTGAAACAATTGCTGGATGGACGATGGACATTACTTAGCAAGACATCTGGTTGTTTCTCTCATTACAGCTCTCCCTCTTTCTCACTAGATGCAAACAGGTTTTCTTGGCTGGTTGGTCTTTGGTTTTGGGTTTTTCTTTAGTTACAGAGCTGGCCACAGATCAAAAGATGAAGGTTATACAAGCTGACTTCACTAAAAATTCAGTATACGAGAACATTGAAAAAGATCTGAAACACTTGGATATTGGTGTTCTGGGTCAGTCATTAAAGTCTCTTAATTGATGAGTATTTTATGGCTGTACTGCGTTAAACAGACCATTGTATAAATGATGTGTTGTAACAACTTGTTAGCCTGTGCTTAAAACCAGGTATTCTTAATAAGTCTGTGGTTCGTTATCTAGTATGACTCACAAAGCAACAGTGAAAAGATGGGATTTTGGAAGGTTTTTGTTTCAGCTTTAGCAACAGCCTGTTTTTCTGTTCCCCAGAGACAGCACTCATCAGTATCAGTGACTCCAGCGAAAACAAGACTTGATGCTAAATAGTGTTTCTCTTCACATGCAGCTCTCAGCCTTCTGGGTCTTGAGGAGAAGCAATTTGTTTAACTAGATGAACTATGCACTTTGTCTCTATTTGATTCTAACATTGTATTTTCCCTGACTCGTTAGCAATGTTGGAATGCTTCATAATTAATGGGCCAAACACAGAAGGGGCAGGATTATTCTGTGGATTTCATCTTCTAATATTACAGCAAGGAACTGTAATTCGTTGAACAAGGCGGAGATTTTGCCCATGCTACCATCAAGTATTAACTTGTTCAGTAGGGCTGGAAATGAACTGGGCCTGAAGAAGCATATTTTGATTGGGTTTTAATGCTTGGAAGAGCTTGAAAGAGAAACGGAATGGTAGATTTCAGCTAAAGTGCAGGAAGCATCCAGCGATAGAGGGGAGAGTACAGCTGACCTGGTTGTAGCAGGGATTAGCAAATCCCTGACTCCCTGCTGGCTTGTAGTGTAATGGGATCCAGTCCATTCACAGCCACAACTGAAAATATTGGGTTCTTCTTAGTATTACTAATACTTACTTTTTTTGGAACACATTGCTTAAGTATGTGGAAATAAACAAACGAACAAACCAAATTAAAAGAAAATAAAAGAAGAAAAAAAAAAAAGAAAAACAGAAATAAAAAAGAAATCTCATTTAAACGTTGTATACTTTGTGGGGGAATTAATTTACAGAGGTTGAATTGGGTGACAGAATTAAGGATGTGTTCAAGTTCTCCACTGCCTTATTGTTATTTATCCCTATATCACTTGCTGTGAAAAAGCTGGAATTTCTAAGTGTGTATCTTGCTAGCACCTCCTCTCTCAGGATTCATTCAGTTTTTATGTCATCATCTCTTTCAAATCAGAGAATCTTCGGCAGGCTGCTTCCCTCAAGCTCTGACTTAAGGATGAATTTACTGTTTTGTTGCTTCCTGCAGGACCTTGTCAATTGCAATATTATTTCTGTTCCAAGTAGGTATGTGACACATTCCCATCTGTTCTGGGGCTGTAATGTATTTCACTGGAAAAAAATCAGTCCCATGTTAGAGTGACCAACTAGCTTTTCTGTGTATTGTCATTGAATTCATCACCAGACAGTGATTTTCAGCAGGAATGTCAGTGTTTAAGGAACCCACCTGTTTCTATTACCTGTGAAATATTTTTGATCAGAACTGACTGGAAAATTTTTAACACCATTTCTCAGTTGAAATACATCCTTGCACTACAGCTGAGACAGCTAAAACATTTCACAAATCATTTTTGTTTTGGTATGCAGGGAGATGTGCTTTAGAATTGAAGTTTTCAAGACAGGTAAATCTGCAGTTTGAATTTTAGCACTGCATTTGTGGTTTTTGTCACAATTCTCTTTTGCCAACATGTTTTTGTATCAATGCAGGACAGAAACTCCAGGAATTGTCTCCTAATTCTTGGGGTATTGTTACCCCTTGGTGCTAATTTTGGTTGGCTCCTTCCCTTCCAAGAACATTTAGTATTCCATGCTTTTTGATTATGATTAAGATTTGTATTGCTCTGCTGTTTGCAAGCAGCATGTTAACATGAACATGAGCAAAAGATCTCAGCCTTGGCTTTCATGCCTTTCATGTCTTTCTAAAAATGACATGAAAATTAACAGCAGATATTTGTCTTTCTCTGGCTTTCAAAATTTGCATCCCAAATTTGTACTCCTGCTTAATGACTTAAGATAATAAATCACATAATACCAGTCAATAGAAGCAAATTCTGTAAGTAGCTTCGTGACATTTCTAGGATTTTCCTAGGATTTATTCTATTTTGTAAGTCAAAATAACAGAAATATCTGAAATATCTGAATACTATATATATATATATATATATATATATGCCATTTTTGTATCCTCTTGGTCTGGATATGGAAGGTTTTTATTTTTGGTTATTTCCCACTTTACATATATCTCAGAATCAACCTCTTTTGTTTTTGTGGTGCCTGTGCTTTGCTTTCCCCACTGCTGCAACCACATCCTTTTCAGTCTTTCACAAATATTCACTTTCCTCCAAATT
>VWZP01008546.1:158447-180029 GCA_013396995.1 Dicaeum eximium
AATAATCTTTAAATCTTTCTGGATTTTCCTTTCTCCTCCCCGTCCAGGTTCCTGCTAAGATCCTGTTCACCGTTTCTCGCAGTGTAATGCCTGAGGTACAGGTATCCTGCTCCCACAGATGTCACTGGGATTTTCAGCACTGCAAAAGAAGGATCTTTTCCCATGTTTTACGCTTTGTTTGGAAATTGCTCTTCACCCAAGCTGATGTGACTGACCTGTGTTGTCAGACTTTGTGAACCCCACACTGCTCCTACTACCCTCTTGAGCACAATGACACTACTAAAAAAAAAAAATCGGGAAATAACAAGTATTCAGTTAAACTTTGCCATTAATTTGCATTACTTTTCCCTACTGCTGAACCTACAGGTTAGGTCACACTGCTGTTCTGACATGATTCATAATGTAAGTATGACTTCTCCTTGGTGCTTAGGCTTACTATCAGTAATACCCTTCAAAAGCACAAAAAAACCCTGATTTCTTACCTGAAATAAAAGCATTTAACTTCACTTTAAAAATCAGGTGCATGATTAAATCTATTGCTAAAATAAGAATGAAAAATAATAAAATATTTAGCACTAAAAAAGATCCTAAAGGTCTTTCTGGAAGCAGAAAAAAAATATATATTTCCCTGATTTTCTGCAATTTCTGATCCAGCTACAGGCAGAAGTGAAAATGCAAAAAGAACACGGAGTTGACTTTATCCTTGCAGTTATGATTCCATGTTGAAGAATGATGAAATTCAGAAACTGTTGAAAAACTTTGGATAAACATAAGACTATCACTTCCTAGAAGGCTAACTTTTGGAATTTTTTGACAATTCAGATGATTCTCAGGCCATGGGCATTTCTAAAGTATTTTCTGAAACGTTGAATGTGCCATATTTTAGCTATTTGAGCTGTATATATATGGCTTGATCAAGTGACAAAACTTATTACGAAAATGAAATCAGTTCAAAAATACTCTCAGGAAGATGGGGAATGGAAATAATTATTAAAATACTTGTCTTATAGATGACAAAAATATTTTGAAACAGATGCAACCAAGGTGTTTTTTCTGTAACTTTGATTTGCTTTAATCTTCTACCTTCAATGTCTAGTTAGGCTTTTTCATTAAATTCTGGACTTCATAGTCTACAATGAGTAAGATATCTTCTACTGCTGTTAGTACTGTATGATTATATGTATAGGAACTCTCACAGATTGTCAGTCAATTGTAGAACAGAGCAGAAAACAAAATATATATCTGTTCCCAGTTAAAAATGTGTGGCAGAAATAGAATAGGATGTGATGGGCCTAATCAAGCATTTGAATATATTATCTATTCTTCTAAGAGTGGTAGCCAGGCTTGGAATAATGCTTTTCAAGCTCTGGAAATATTCATATTACTAATCAGAGATATTAATTCATCTCTGTGATTAAGGATCCCTGCCCTCCTTTTAATACTATGTGTATTTTAGACATGGGGTCCTTAAACTAGAAGTTAGGCTCTTTGGATGGATTTTCTAGAAAACACTGTTAAATACTGCATTTTAAAGGCCAGTACAAGTTTTTCGTTTTGGCAAAAAATACTTCTTACTGTTTAATTTTTATTTTGTTTTGTTTTTTTCCTCATTGTTGCTAAATGTATTGGGTTTTAGTGATGTGTACAGGGAGTTGTGAATGGGAAAGCTAAACCAACAGATCTATGGAGCAGGAAAAAGGATGTGCTGGCTAAAGAGCAAAGGGAATCTGCCAATTACTTAGCAGAATAAAAACTTTCCTCTGAAGACAGACTTTTTTCTGTTAGATGTATAATTGCATGTACAATTATCCCATGGTTCTGGTATCAGTAGGCATTTGCATTTCACTCTGTGGCATTATTTCTGGCTGGTTTAGACCAAACTAAACTGTAGAAAGGGGGTCCTTTGAAAGCACAATAACCAGTATAATAGGAGAGCTATGCCTTCTGGGGAAAAAAATATTTTCTGCTTATGCAGCCTTTTACTATTATCCTGTAAATTGTAAACAGAATGTAACTGTTTAAATTAAATTTCAGTCAGAAAGGTCTAATTCTGAATCTGTTCTCTGGTTTGAGTACTTTCCCTTGTCCATTATATGCAATGTACTCAGCTACTAAGGTAAATCTTTCACATTGCTTTATGAAGATATCTCCATTGAGTGTTTATCAAAGCATGGTATCAGTGTAACAAATGATCAGTATGTAAATAATGTTGATCCATTGAATAATGAAGTAATGTAAATTAGCACTACCTGACAACTAAGAACCAGTGAAACTATGTAAATGAAATCCAGCTCAGGTTACGTCTGATCCCTGGAAATTTTTGCCTTTGATTAAGTAGTAGTATACCAGTGCTCACAATCTGTCTTCTTTCTGGGGAAGGGATGAGTTTTACTAGGCTCACTTATCTAGTTTACCTAAAACTCTAGATGCACGAAAGTGCTATGTTTTGCTCATGGAACCAAGAATAAAATTTGTGGTAGGTAAGTGATGAGTTGACTAATGTCATAGATTTTGCCTTAAATTTTTGCTCTGAATTTGAATCCATGAACTTACAAAAGTGAGGAATTAATGATTTTGAGTAAAACTCCAAAAGCAACTTGATCAGCTCAGGATTCCTTCAAATAAAAAATTCTCATGATATTTTCTTGAACATAGATAAGGTTTAGATTGGTTTAAAAAAAAAAAGAAAAGAGCTATTCTTGATAAGAAAGTATAGTTTTCTATTTCCTTTTTCTCTTTTTATATAAATCCCTCATTGCTCAAAATTTGAACTTCATTGAAACCAGACAGTTTTAGGTCCTTAAAAATGTGTACTTAATATTATTTCAAAGTGATACGGTACATTGATAGGATTATGTTGTCTTGCTGTCTTTTTTCATTTTCAGGTGTCTTTTAATTTTGGGGGTTTCTTTTGTTTTGGCTTTGTTTTTGTTTTGGTCACTCTGTTTGTAACAATTTTTTTTTAATCCCCCAGAGGAAATTATTTTACTTGTCAGCATTATATCGTGCAATATCATGACAGTGTTGGTGTTATGATCTTAAGACTGTCAAATAATGGGTTTGAAAAACAGTCTTTTTTTCCTTACTAGGACTTTTATGTTTTCAATTACAGAGGGACAATTCAACATTGCCAAGTTTCTGACTATTTCTCAAAGATATAACTCCTAAAATCTCTCTTGAAAGAAGCTCAACTTTTGCATAAAGTTAGTATATGCATACTCTTCATGGTGTGGAGAAAAACTTAGATAAATCTAAAAGACGGAAGCTAAAACTTTCCTTCAAATTCAGAAATACTAGATGTTGAAACATTTATCTGTAGGTTATGCTACTAGGTAAATACTGAAGGCATGAGTTTCATTTTGCTCTGCTTTTTATTGCAAAAGAAACGCAAGTGCAAGCATCTGACTGACACATTAGGTGTCATCCAGAGCAGAGAGCCACATGAAACAATAGCTAGAATAAGTGGGACTTGGGGGTGTATATCTCTACTTTTTCATAAAAGTGTCAAAGCTTCTGGTGCAGTCTGCAGTAACCCTTGTTGAGTGTCCAGCTCAGGACAGTGCCAGGTTCCATCTTTTCTGGTGCAGAGAAAGAGTCAGCCTTGCCCATGTGCACCAGCAGAAACTGTCTTGAAAACTCCATTTCTCTGTTTTCCACCACTGCCCTGGGCCTTAGGTTGTATGATGCTAGGCCATTTGTGTTAAGGATGTGTTCACACTCATTTCTGAGCATAGTGAAAGGACTCAGTTTCCTATGCTAATGGTTTGTTTCATTTGGTTTGGCTATATTCTATCTAGGCCTTTATAAGCACTTCTACAAGCACTACAAGCAGAGTATAAGGCAAAGGTAATTATCATACAGGTGTTGCAGTATCTTGCCATATTAGCCATCATTTTAGCAAATTCTTCAAGTATATTTGAGATGTCTAAACCTGTATTGTGTAGCTGTCCTCAGTGAACTGCTGGGTGACTCTGCCAAAGTACTGTCTCGTTTCTATATGCAGCTCTTTTCCTAATTTCACCATAGTATGATCACTGATTCCATATACTGCCCTGATCCATTGCCAATATCTGCTAAAATATGTCAGATGCTATGGGATTCTGCAGATGCCTTTATGTAAGTATTAGATGGAATTACACTGTTGTTATTATTATTTTTTATTTTAAGTAGTGATTCCTTATGGTGTTTCTGCTCCAATGACAATGTACTGGTGTTATTACAAAGACAGCAGAAGAGTTTGTTAGTGAATCACTGTAGTATACCACCTTTGTAGATGAGATTTTTGGATGTTTCACCCATGAAATTCTGATGGAATTTGGTTGTGTGTAAATGATTTCCAAAGACAATGGGTGGTTAAAGCTAATATGGCACCAGTAAAACACGAAGGGAGGAATACACAAGTGAAATGTAGTGGTAACAGCACAGTATGGTTGTCTCTGCTTATAAGCCTTGAGCTGAGCTCAGTTTCATGTCTGGTTAGTCTTTACCCTCTCTCCAGCTGCCTGTTTTCATGACCTTGCTGAGGAATTTTCCAGGACCTCTACTCCTTCACAAAAATTGGCCAGCAATTTCAAGTTATTAGTGGGGGAGAGGAAGGACATAAAACCAAAATGTACTGTCACAAAGACGTTATTTCCTTGGATACCATGCTAAAAAATAGAGTAAA
Source organism: Dicaeum eximium (assembly GCA_013396995.1). NCBI lineage: Eukaryota > Metazoa > Chordata > Aves > Passeriformes > Dicaeidae > Dicaeum > Dicaeum eximium. Next base: position 163,114 of record VWZP01008546.1, read on the forward strand.
TATTTATACACAGCAGCCGTTAATGACGAGGATTAAATGCAAGTATAAGAAAGGGAACGGATTTGCTGAAAGTAGAGGAATTAACATTTTCCTCTAAGAGAAATGTACTTACTGAAAGCCTGAAGTAAAAGCTTTTGTGGGCCTTATATAGGCTCTAAGAAATTTATATTACCATTTTAACATAATCTTGAAGGTCACCAATAATTATGCTTATTTGATATTTATAAATAAAACAATAATTTACTTTATTTCCATCTTGTCCACAGTGTATTTTCACGCTTTCAGTGAGTGTTTTGTGTCTTTGGTTTCTTTGGAAAAGTCAAGGAAATTTGCAAAAAGATAAAAAGAAACCTGTCAGAATGTAAAGTATACACACTGGGCTTTGGGAAGTCTGCAATGATAAAAAAATTTATTTCTTTCCAGAGCCTGTGAATGGCTCTGCAATATCCAATATCAGATGTAAGAGGCAGCAATATAGGAAAAGGATGCACAGTAATTCTACACTGCTGAATGAATCCAGAAGACAAGTGTTTTCACTGGATGCCTGTCAAATCAAATTGAGGGCTATTAAAAGGTATTTCAAGGACAATGCAATCACCAAGCATAGTCATAGTGGGCTCATAAAGGGAAAGTCCTGCCTAATTAATTTGATACCCATCTAGAATAAGGTTACTTGCCTAGCGGATGAAAGGAAGGTGGTGAGGCCTTTCTTGGTTTTAGTAATATTTAGTAGGATTTTGATAAGATTTTTGGTGCTGTCCCTCTAAGTGTTCTTCTGGACAAGCTGTTGTGATGATCAGGTGTGCTGGATGAAGAACTGGCTGAATGCCAGAACTTTAGGGGTTTCAGTGTGTGGGGCTATATCTGCCTGGTGAACAATCACCAGTGCTGTTCATCAGGAATTCACTGTAGGACCAGTTCTGGTCAACAAGTTTGTCAATGGTCTGGATGCAGGACTTGAATGCACCATTTGCTGACAACACTAAACTAGGAGATGCTATTGACTCTCTTCAGAGACAAGAGGCCTTCCAGAGGGATCTGAAATAGATTGGAGCACTGGGTAACTATCAGTGCCATGAAATTTAACAAGAACAAATACAGATTCTGCCCCTGGGGTGCAGTAAAGTTGGGCACAAGGATAAGATGGGAGAGGAGTGTGTGCAGAGCAGCCCTGCAGAAGGGATCTGGGGGTGCTGCTGGCAGCAGCTCAGGGTGAGCCAGCAGCGTGTGCCCGGGCAGCCAGGAGGGCAAACCCCATCCCGGGGTGCATCGGACACAGCAGCAGCAGCTGGGATTGGGATCATCCTGCTGGAGTCTGCCCTGGTGCGGCCTCACCCGGAGTCCTGTGTGCAGGGCTGGGCCCCGCAGCCTGAGAAGGGTGGGAAGGTCCTTGGATGGTCCAGAGGAGGACAACAGGGCTGGTGGAAGGGCTGGAAGGCACATCCAGTGAGGAGAGGCTGAGGGCTCTGGGTTTGTCTGGTTGGGAGAGAAGGAGGCTCAGGGGTGACTTCATTGCTCTGTACAGCTCCCTGAGGAGGGCACCTGGAGGGGGAGTGCTGGTCTTTTCTCTCTGCTCTGGACATTAGAAAGCATCTCCCTACTGAGAGAATGGTGAAACACTGTCACAGGCTTCCTAGAAAGATGGTTGATGCCCCATGCCTGTCAGTGCATCTGGACAATGCCTTTCATATTGGGCTTTAACTCCTAGTTGGCCCTGAAGTGGTCAGGCAGCTAAAGTACATGATCTCTTAAAGTTCTTTCCAACTATTCTCTCCTGGGTTAGGCTAGTTTATGCTATTTAATCAGATGCATTTCTGTTCCTTAAAAATCAGTAATTTTCATGTGTCTTTTAATTTTGCATGTTTATTAACTTCTGCATTTCAAAAAGTATTTGTAAAAGACTTGTATGAAGTTAGCAAGGACTCTATTAATAAATAATTGAGATTTTTTTTTTACCAAATGTGAGGGACAGTCCCTGTAATCTTTGCCACATAGATGGAAGATGTGTCCTGCTGGGTCCAGAAATTCTTGTCTGCTGCATTGAAGTTAATGACATCTATAGATATATAGACATATAAACATATATTGTAGCACCATTTAGGTCCCAGCTTTCTGCACGTCTGCCATACATGTTATAAATCTCAAAAGAACAATTAAGGACCGAGCTGAGATCTCTGAACTGAAATAATGAAAATTGCATAAAATACATAAAATTATATGTATCTTTCCTGCATTATAATCAGATTTGACCCAGCTCTGCAAAAAGTTGTAAAAAATCACTTTACTCACATGGGCTCCTATGAGTTGGTTCTGCCATTGAACTCAGTGAAAGTGCTGATACACTTATGTTCTTTCATATCAGAATTGGAAATAAAACTATTACTTGAATATTATCATCCAATGTAGAAAACATCTGGAAATAAGAATGAGACATCTATGCTGGACATTTCAGCATCGCTGGTTTGAAAAGCAAGGAATAGAAATGGTTTGTTCATCACTCCATAAGGACTATGTTTTCAAGTGATTAAACTGTATTCTTCTAAGTGTTATATTTGTGCAGCTTGAGTCAGTGGGGGTCACTTAGGGATTCAGTCACAGCAGCAACAAACCTGAGGACTTCCCTGCCTGTAGCTTGTCATGATCCCAACAATATAGAAACAATATAGCTATATTTTCTCTCCAATTTTCACTCCAGTTACCTAACTCATGTAAAAGAATACACTTTTACCCTTCCTACAATGACAATATTTTGTCACTGGAAACAAATGTTTATTTGACATACAGGGACCCTAGTAACACAGAAATACCATTGGTAGAGGCATGGGTTAGTGAGTAAGAGACTTGGTTTACAAGGTTTGCAAGTCCTGTAATCTGTGACAAATGACAATATTGCTGGTTCTTTCACGTCGGGCGCCAACTGTTGTTCTTGCACGAGGGGCTTCCAGTTGTGCTGGTTGTTTCCCTCGTGCATAAGGACTTTGACTCCATGAATCAAAAGGCTTAAGATAGTTTTATTATGATCGGCTCCATGTTCCAGGCCCAAGGCTTAATGCCTCATACAATGCTTCTGTACAGTGCTTAGTACAAACTTAGTACAATGCTTTCTTATTCATCCCTAGTACAAGAATGCCCAGACCTCAGTGATAACAACTCTCTATATCACTGGTTGAAAGAGAGATAGAGAACTGTATTTCCATATTGTGGAGCAGGGTAGAAGACACCAGCTGTTATTTTGAGAATACAGAGATAGTTTATAGAACTTTCTCCCTCCCTGGAGGGAGAAAAAACCTAGCAAGCTTGCAGAAATTCAGAGATTATCAACACAACATGACAATTCCATATTTCTTGTCTCACACTGATTTATGGTTGTGCATTCTGCACAAGTCTTGCAGGCTGTTGAGCAAAGATCTGAGCAGCTTAGTGTCAATTTTTTTCTCTTGATGAACAGGATACTGCTACTTGCTGCTCTTGCATGGTCAATCCTTCAAACAAGCATCCTTGTTTGACCTTTCAGCTCAGGCTGATGGTGTGATTCATGAGGTGTCCTGTGCAGGGCCAGGAGTTGGACTCGATAATTCTCATCAGTCCTGTCCAACTCAGCATATTCTAGGGCTCTGTGATTCTACTTGCACAATATTAAGCCCGATCTTGGTGACTTCCAATCTTCTAAGGATAAATTAGAAGTGCTCTCTCTAATGATAAATTAACCTAAGTCTGCAAGAAGAGGTTTCTTTTCCTTTGACTTCTCAGAGAAGTTAGTGAGTAGATCAGCCACCAGCATGTAAGCTTGGAGGAGAAGCAATCATACCTTCCTCTTCATTTTGTAGACCATATGTTCACTCTGAGATCTGAACAAACAAATCAAAATTTATATTATCTGCTCTTGCTCTGTTATATTATCTTTCTTGCTCTTGGACATGGTTGATGGGGAAACAGAAACAGAAGGGAAAAATGGCAGTTCTTCCCAGTACTCCCTACCTAGGGAGAAGATGGAGGAGCAGACCAGCAAGTCAAGCTTTCTGCTTCTCCCACCAAACCCATAACACAGAATTTCCTCTTTTGTGATAAAACATTGCTAATAACCACAAAACCTCACAATGGATCAGTGGCTTCATGGAAGGATTCAGTATTATCCCTGTTTACTGAGTGGGAAAAAGCGGTGCAGAGAGGTGAAGCACCTGCTTCAAGCCACCCAAAGGAAGGAGGATGATCTCAAGACAAACACTGTTCACCTCTCCTCAGCCCCATCCTCCAAGGAGCCTATGACTTCTAAGGAGCCTCATGGCTCAGAAAGTCAAATGCCTTCAAATGAAGTAAAAATAATGGCTATCTACCTAGAGCCAAACTTTGCTGGGCTTATATGCTTATATTCTGACTCCACCAAACCTGGGAGTTTGACGAAAAACTGCCATCCATACCTTAATGGAGGGTTATGCCTCCTTTTCCCAAGGTTACTGGATCAGGGAATTACAGAATGATTTTGATTGGGAAAAAACTTCAAAGATCATCTACTCCAACACCTCTGCCATAGGCAGAGGCACCTTCAACTAGAATAGGTTGCTCAGGACCCCATCCAGCCTGGCCACAAACACTTCTGGGTTGGGACATCCACTGCTTATCTGGGTAACCTGTTCCAGTGTTTCACGAATCCTACAGTGAAGAAACTGTTCCTTACATATGACATTAGGCTATCCTCTTTAATTTTAAAACCAATGCCCTTTGTCCTGTCATTACAGACACTGATAAAACGTGTGTCTCCCTCTTATTAGACTCCTTTGTCTATTGGAATGATGCAATGAGGTTTTCCCTAAACCTTCTTTTCTCCAGACTGAACAACTCCATCTCTCTAAGTCTTTCTTCTTAGGAGAGGTTCTCCAGCCCTCTGACTATTACTGTGGCGCTCCTTGGGATGTCAGGCTCCAGCAGGTTCATGTGTCTCTCCTGCTGGAGACTCCACAGCTGGATGCAGCGCTCTGGGTGCACTGCTCCTCTGTTCTCATGAAAACAGGGAACAGAATCCCCTCCCTCGCCCTGCTGTGTGCACTTCTTTGGATGCTGCCCAGGGCATGATTGGCTTTCTGGGATGCAGGCACACATTGCCAGCTCATATGTAACTCTTTTTGTCTTCTAGGATCTCCAAGTCCTCAACAGGGCTGTTCTCAATCCGTTTATCTCTCAGTCTGGGCTGATATGGGAAATTGCCCAAACCTAGGTACAGGACCCTGCACTTGGCCTTTTGCACTTCTTGAGGTTCACATTTGCCCTCCCTAGCCTGTCAAGGTCCCTTCCTTCAAGTGTCAACTGTACTACTCAGCTTGGTGCAATCCACAGTGCTCCTGAGGATGCATTTGATCCCTTTCCCTATATCACTGACAGTAATGGTCCCAAGTGACAGGATCCTGAGAAATTTCATGACCTCTCCAGCCTGAAGAAGAACTCCATCTGGTTATTTTCAGCTTCTTAGGGCTGCCTCAACAACTGCCTACACACACTATGCCAATTTTGGCCCAGCCAAAGTCACACACTAGAAAAAAATTCCAAAAACTCCTTGTGGATCCTGTTGCAATGGGGGCAGGCCATTGGGAAGACCACCATCAATTCTAGCTCCCCTCAGATCTGGCACTTTCATGGAAGAAAGCCATGGCCATCTTCCTTCTGGGCTGTGTGCCAGGGATATCGAGCAACAATTTTGTTTGGGCATGTAAGACAATCACCCAACTCATGGCACTGCAAAAGCATTCAGTGAAAGGCACAGAATGGCAGGCCCTTCAAGAGTGTGCTATAGCTACAGTTATTCCCAAAGAGGGCTTGTTTCCTGATTTTTCTGCAAAGAACTAAATCTAGCCTGTGTTTCTGAGCGATGACAGAGCAGAAGAGAGATAGAAGGAAGAGCACTGGACTGTGAAAAAAAGTAATTTTTAAATATTTTGCAGTATAGTACACAAAGCAAAATATTTAAAGGATCTCTCTTTCTTTCACACACTCACACTCTGCTTTTCCCTGTGAACATGCATGTGCATAGTTACCTATGTGTGATGCCACAGTGTTGGTGGCTTGAGTTACCTTGAAGTTGGTCTTCAACAAGGGCCACAAAAATAATTTTTAAAAATTGAGAAAGTCAGATTTTTTTGTCCTTGAGGCTCCTTTCAGGTATAAAAATGCAAGTGTTCACTAGGGGTTTTGAATGCATAGTGTGCAGACCAGTATAGAGTTGAGTGAGGGTTTTGCTGGTTTGTTGGGGTTTTTATTTGTTTGTTTGTTTTTTTCTGGGGTTGTAGGGGTTTTTGTTTGGTTGGTTTGGTTTTTTCTGTTTATTTGTTTGTTTTGGGGTTTTGTGGTTTGTTGTTGTTTGAGTTTTGGTTTGGTTTGGTGGGGTTTTTTGGGTTTTTTTTGATTGGTTTGGTTTGGTTTTCGTGTTTGTTGTTTTGGTTTTTTTTTGTTTTGTGTGGGTTTTTTTGTTTTGTTTGTTTGTTTTGTTTTTTGGTTTTTTGGTTTTTTACTTTCAACTATTTTTCTGTTTGTTTAATTGAATTTTTTTCCCCCAAATCACTATTTTTTGAGTAAAGTTAAAACAATTTACAGCTGTGGGATGCAAACTTCATATCTTTGACTCATACAGGTTTCAGTTATTACATTAGTCACATGCTCAGGCAAAGAAGAAAATCACTCTAGGAAAAAATCCCTCCAGTTATTCAAGACTACCAGAGTAAGGAAAAGCGGAACAATGCAGTGCAGGATTGCTTTTAAAAATATGTTGTATTCAATCGGTGGATTACATCAGCAATTGAGTCAAAGCCTTGCTTTCATGAAGATTGGAGGTTCAAGTCTGTCTAGACAAGTAATTTACAGCAAGGGAAAAAATCTAAACCATCGAATCCTGGTGTTGTAAACAGTCTGTTATCAAGACTGGTAATACAGACAGGGCTCTCCTTTTCTCAAGGACCACCCACAAGAGAAAGAATTTGATATGGCAACTTGCCTGAAAAATTTATTTATGATATCCCAGTATGTGGTAGCTGCATGAAAGAGCTGTATAAGCAGGGAGTGCTCTGCTGAGGGAGCAGCTGATGGGATTGGCCTTGACAGTGACTGCAGCATGCACTTCAGAAATGTCAGTCCTAAAACACAGAATAAAGACAGAGAGTCTTCAAACAATTTCTTGACTATTCTGCTCTGTCCTTTGGTCTTTCCAGCTTTATGGCATTTCAAGAATCCCAAATTAATCATAACTTGTGTAAAGGGACAGTTGTCCTTCCCCCTGCCCCCTATCTTTTCAAAGAGCCTTCTTGATTAAGAGCCTACTTGCAGACCTTCTGCATGGTGTTTTAGCCATAGTTGCATATATCCTGGTACCTATGGGCTTCTGAAGGTGAAGGCAGAGTTCAGCATTACAATCCAGAAGTTTCCAAAGTGAGACACACCATCAGTCACTGTCAGCAGCTGCAGCAGGAGCATGGCAGACATCTGGTAAAAACTGCCCCTTGACATCCCCTAGCATCTCCTGAGACAGCTGTAGGACAATGAGAGCTTTCTAAATCCTCTTTTCAGTCTTGGATATTGAGGCTGGGTACCAGCATCCACACTTACACATTTAGGTCCCCATTTTAGAATAGTCTGTGTGATCTACATTGAAATTGCTGTCCAGCTTACCAAGCAAATTGAGAGAGTGATGGCAAAATACACTTCTGACTTAAGTCTCCTACATTGATTTTGGTGTATTTTACCCTTGTAGAAATGATTAAAATCAAGAGTGGCTGAAATTTTATATATACCATATTTTGAACTAAAGCTATCTAAACTTTTCCGATGTTTCAAATCTAGCTGAATGTGGGCATTTGTCATGAAAAACTGAGGGATTCACACCAAAAAGGAGACCACCTATAAAACAGTTCTGCCCTCTCCACAATGTTTTGGGGTTTTGATTTTAATGGGTTTGGTTTTGGGTTTTTTGGGTTTGGGTTTGGTTTTTTTTTTGTTTGTTTGTTTGGTTTGGTTTGGTTTGGTTTTGACAGCTTTTTGGGGGGTTGGCTGGTTGTGAGTTTTTGTTATTGTTGTTACCAAAAAGAAAGGCGCATGAAAGAAAGGCTGGGTAATGTTCCTGGCTATTTGCTTGGCGAAGGAAAAAAAAAAAGGAAGCTGGCCCAAGAGGGCTATTACATTCTTCTCTCCCCTTCTCCTTCCTCCACTACTGTGCAAACTTCCAAGTTGAATGGTTCAGGAGCGGGTGAGTGGGGAGCAAGGTCAAACACAGCTTCATGCTATGAAATCACATCTTGATAGGTTTGCTAGCTCAAGGGGAGAGTATAAAATCTACTGGAGGATGACCTGTTGCATTTTGCACCGCCCTGAAGTATCCAGGCAGCTAGGCTTGTTACTCCCTCAGAACAGATTAAAAATATACGGGCTATTCCCAGGGAACCTTTGGAAAATCCTCGTGGCAAAACAAAATTTTCCTACTGTTCAAAATAGTAAAGGCCTGTTTCAATACAACAGGACACTTTGTTGAAACTGTGACCTAGGAGGAGATGTCCTCCTGCTGCCAGATTTGCTATGTTGTGAGCACAGTGTGAGTTTGTGTTGGGGAAATACCTTCACTGAACAGGTCAATGAAAATTAAATTGAGATCAAAGTTCTTTTCACTGTCTTCAAATAGACATTGACCTAAAATTTACTGTTGAAGTAAATAGTGGGAAGGAACAACGACAAAAATATATTTGTGCAGAAATACTTGGCAGAGGAAAGAAGAAGTCAAAAGCAACTGTTTTGATGTAGACTAAAGCCTATTTGGGGTGCAGGAGGCAGGAGGAGATGGCTGGCTCCAGTGCCTGAGCTGGAGCTGGAGTGGAGTGATCTAGGCTGAGGACTGATGCTAGTGCAAGGCTCAGTAGGGGATCTGTGATTATTAAGACCTCTGGATCAAAGTGTCTCTCTGTGGAGACAAGAACATTTATCCCACATCAGAGATACTAAGATGTGAAGCCACCTTTCTGGAAGACTGAATGCAGACATAGGGAGGCTGGTTAGTATTACTGCTGTTTAATGTTTCTTCTGGAAGAAAACAGATGCAGCCTATATTAGGATTATAGCTGCTTGAATTTTCCTGTCCAGGGTAGGCTAAGTTCTACAAGTGTGCTTTAGAAAGTACTGATCTGTCAACACAGAAAATAAGCAGGTGAAAGGCTTCCAGTGACATCAGTGGGCTTTGGCTCAATCCCGACTGAGACAGAAGGAATCTGCATAAAACAAGGTATCTTCTGCTGATACCAGATATTGTGTTTCAAGGAAAAGTCTAGTATTGTAATCTGTCTACACCCAGTTCTAAAAGTATTTTTTTACGCAGCACAAATTTCTTATGGGGAAGTGACCCGAGATAATCAGACCAATTGACACCTCTTACAGAATGTTGAAGTGCTATTATTGAAACTAAGAGTCAAAATATCAGATTTTAATTGCTTATGTAGGATGGCTGAGCCAGTGTCTGGGAATGAGTTGTAGATTGGCCTCACTCCTGGAACAGGCACAGCAAGGATGTGCAGGGAAGTGAGCAGGGTGAGGGAGGTCAGTGATGCAGAGATGTCTTTGTGGTACTGGCATAAGGAACTATCCTTCTTGTGTCATACTGGAAAATGGAAGCATTCCTAGTGCCTGAAACTGTCTTCTGGGAAGCTGTAAACCAAGAGCTGGCCTCACCACTGAGATGTGCTGTAAGAGTGCATAACCACAGCACAGTCAGCAGTGCAGCTCTAGCTTGTGCGTGGAGAACAGCAACTGTGCATTGCTCAGGAGCACAACAAATTGTACAAAAAGCACAACAAGCCAGGGCTGAGAGAACAAATTAGACCTTTAGGCTTTATGTACACTGCTGTTTAAATGAAGAAAGCTTTAAAATTATAGGGAGCCATGCAGTTATCTGAGCAGGCACCTCTGGGGGGCACTATGACCACAAAATAAAACCCTGACAAATTTGGATACTATCTTATTCTCCTGTTTAGTTTCTTCTAATGGCATTGCTGGCTTCGTAAACTCATTCAGCTACTCTCTCCAAGATATATACTGAGAGGTTTTTGTTTGTATGGGGGTTTTTAAAAGAGAAATGAAAAAAAACCCAAATGCTGATTTCGAGGGAGTTTTTCTTGAGACACAGCACAGTGAAACCCAGATAAAGGCATCAGTGATCTCTGTTCTGCCTCAGCCATACACAGACCACAGCATGTTTGAGCTCCACACTTAGCTGGAAGGTCTGACAATCTAGCAGAAAGCCCTGCCTTTCGTAAACCTCTCAACAGCGAGCCGTCCACATTAATAACTTCCGAAACACCTGACTGGGCATGCTCACACCGAAAGCCCACTGATGTCAACACAGTACTGAAGAAGGATCAACACTACAGGAAATCAGCCCATGGGGCACACCTGGTTCTGGTTTATGTCTGCTCTGCTTGCAGAGTTTGGTCTAAATCCCCTGTGTTGTTCCGTTCCTACCCACGGGCTAACATATGGCTGGGAGTCAGATCATCTGACTGCTTTATGGGCTCTTATCTTTCACTGTGCTGCACACAAGCAGAAATACTTCTGGATCTTGCTCTGGTGGAGCAAACAATTATATAAGTGACATTAAGTAAATAAAACATCTTTTTGCCTTTGAAGAACACAAAAGAATGTTATATATCTTCTTGCTGATCAAAGGTGGTTATATTGCCCTTTTTGTTACATATACAGATTGTTGTACTTGTCTAATGTTTACAGCATGTAAGGCTGCTTTAATCTGTCACTCAGATTTCATCGTTTGTCTGCCTTTGGTTTTATCTCAGCTTTGAACATTAAGGTTTAGGGAGAAAGTATAACTGGGTATTTACATCCCCTTTTTATTCCAGTTGGGGTTTTCACCTGCATCTTCTTTCTAGTCCACTCTACCCCTACTCTCCAGGCAGCACTGATGATTTAAGATTATAGTAAACATTTCACTTCAAACAGGATGGAAATATTTCAGATATCATCGGAATGGTATTCTCCCTCACACACAGTGACAGAGGGACTTGAGTGTGCATGCGAGAGTGGGAGAAAAAAAGGCTGTAAAAGGAGCTGAATTTAAGCTTTGGCAGCCAGTCAGTGGAGCTCTCTGGCAGACTGGCAGCTGCAAGTTGCCTGGAGGCTTTTTGGGCATGGTCAGGAACCACAAAGGCCATGGAGCCAGGCTTCATGGCACCCTCAACAGCACAGCCAGACAGTCACACACAGACTTCACAGCACCCTTTTTAAGCATTCTTAAATCAAAATCACCTTGAATTGTAGAGTCCAGAACTGACTTTCTAAAAATGTAAATGAAGTTCTGAGCCTATGGGAAGTTATGAGACATGTAAAACTTATAACTTCAGCCATTTCAAGTCATCTGAACACATATCTAGTTTAAACAGATCAAAATATCTGTTTTATTGATTCCCTGATATCTTAGAGTGTAGAACCAACTGAGCTTAAACAACTGAAGTAGCTCATCTCAGTTGGCTCTTCCAGGGCTTGCTGCAGCTTGGTCTGTGTCTGATTCCTTCGCTGATCTCTGGTACATAAATAGGTCATGCAGTGAATTTGTTTCTTGACTTCTTTAATTTGTTTTGGTCCTTAGATGGGATCAATATCTGTGAAAACTAAAGCCCCTTTACGATGAAGATTAATGAAACTAGTTTTACTAGCAAGAGTTGAATAACTCATAATCAAGGGCCATTCTTTACCTAGTTTCTCTCTTCTCCACTGTATTTTATAGAGGCAGAGTATCTGGGTCACTTGGAAAGAGAGCCTTTTGATTAATAAAGGTATGCATGTTAGAAGGCACGTAGTGGAGAAGAAAGAAACATAGAGATGAGATGTCTAGGGAAAGGGATGAGAGATTTGCCTGGTGGCAAAGGAAGCTTGGAGGAATGTCTGCAAGGTGTAGGTTCTGGACATAACCCCCAGTGAGACAACCAAAGGATGACAGCTGCAGACTGAAAGAATAGGAATGTGTTGCAGTTGAGGGACTAGAACAAAGACCCAGGAGAACAAAAAATGTCTAGGAGGCATGAAGATGGAAATCAGCTTGTGAGGCAAATGTCTAATGCCCAAAGGCAAGTGGAGGGAGTTTCTGTAGAAGGGGAATTGAGAAAGCAGCAACAGGCAAGTCATTTGTGCCTGTGTCTGTCCTATAAAAGCAATGAAAATCTATAAACCTTTCCATTATGTCCAATTTTTCCTGTCCCATTGCTTCTCCATGAGTCTGCAGGTTTGTGGAGCTGTTCTAGCAGCTCACTTTTATTCCTAAGGGTCCTAAAACTCCTTGCTACTACATGGCTTGAAATTTGTGCCCATCAGAGGGCAAACCAACACCAATCCCATTTTTTCTCTCTCCTTCTCTACAATTTTGGTGTGTGAAGTAAATATGACTTCAGTCACATAATGGGAATGAGCTGGAGTTATGTGGCCCCTGCTGCACCTGAGTTTTAAATTTATTTCTTCCAATCAGTCTTCTGGGCTATTTTCCTGCAGGATAATGTAGTACAGCCCACAGACCACAGTTTTAATTAAAGCCTGAGAATTTTTTGTAAGGAAGTTCTCCAGACTGCAATGACTAAAAGCTTCTGAAGATGTTATATGTATATCATACTTAACCACTTGCACCCAATATGAGCTGCTCAGAATGGATAAGCAAAGCACAGTCTGCCTTTTTTTTAGTGCAGGAATAGTTTTGAAAGGAAGAATGTTTAAGGGTTAATTCTGAACCAAAAGAAAAACCAAACTAGCAGAAGCTCTTGGTGTCTGGGACAAATGTCTGCAGAACATTGTCTAACTATCTTCACATGTTGATTTTATAGATCTAGGCTTTAAAAGGCAGCTTTTTTCTCCCAAAACTCCACCCACACCATAAATCAATAAATAGATCAATAAATAAAGTAACAAAATATCTCTGCTGCTGATGCACAGTAGATGCCAGTTTGTCTTCCTGTTCTGTCTGGCAGATTCCAATGAATGGCACAGAGTGGGTGGCCCATACATTGATAATCACCTTAATTTTCAGAGTTGCCTCTATTATTAAACTGTGTCACTGATCCCATCTGGATTACAGAAACCAATTTTACTGATGAAATCACAGAGAATTTCAGTAAAAGTTGAATAATATTCTTTCAATATTGAATAACTGTGGATCTGGCTGTGCTTACAACATAGGCATATGGCAAGCACATGAACAACATGCTGTTCTCTGAACCTATTGTTTTAGTTTGTTTCTAGCAGTTTCAGTCCAGAAAAATCCATTGCTAGTAAATTACTTGTGATGGCTTGTTAGGAGAAAAATATGTTATAGCAGAAGAATATCCTCTCTCCTTGATGCCATCCCTCCCCCCTGCCTGTTGAGAGAGTACTGATGTTGCACACAAACAACTTTTTAATTTCTTTTTCTAAGTATAAGCAAGTCTGGCAAAAAGAAAGTAAACCGTGTTTTAGTAAGAGTAAATCAAGATTTGTCAGGAAAGGTAGTCCTTTGTTAGATTGAGTGTCATACTTGAATAAAACAGGAAATCTTACAGACACGTATGCCCTCCTTCAGATTCTAATGTAATAAAAATATTACCTCTCCTTTGAAACACTGTCTACTTTTATCCTTGTACCTTGTACCACAGTTACATAAACACAACATTTGTTGGTATAATGGGTTCATAGGCTTGTGAGCAACAATCACAGATACTTGTTTCTTACTTGAAAATTTCAGATGTTGCTTTTGGAGTTTTGAGGACACACTCACAGCTATCTCACTTTTTTCTTACATTCTGTAATGTAACGGGCTTCACAGTAAAAATGAAAATCAATGTATTTTCAAAATTTTGTTTTAATTTTTAGATATCACAGTGTTATATATTCTCTGATCCAGTTGCAAACCTCTGCTTAATGTCAGCAACAGGTTCTCTTTTCTTAACAGCTTCCTAATGACTCTGTAGAGACAGCCTCTGGCTCCCCAGGTGCCATGTAATTCCAGCAGTGGGCATATTCTTAATCCCATTTAAATGAGGAGTAATTTTCTACCTTTTCCACAAAAGAAGGGCCACCCAGCACTGTCTGATACCTCTGATACGTTGGAAGTGCTCACAAACACAGCAAGAAAGTGACAATTGCTTATTCGGTGCATTTTCACACACTATTTTACACTGTAGCACATCCAGCTAGTGCATCCATGTCTGTGCTGGAGATGGCTATTTCCTGCCTTAAAGCTGTTCCTGCACAGGCATTTGGCCTTCTCTTTTTTCTTCAATCATCTTCTCATGAAACCCTAATTTCTGTTATAGGATGTTTCTTACCTCCCCAGGGAAGCAGTGCAGAGTACGGTCTCTTAAAGGATTTGAGATTCTTCCCCTCTGATCTGGGCATGGTTGCCTGCCTCTCTCTGGGAATGGCAACTGTGTGGAGCATCACTCATCCTCTTTCTTACAGGACTGCTCTTTGTCCCTGGTACTCAAAAGCTGTGCTGCTGAACCTGGCCTTGAGCAATGTGAAAGTGTGCCATGTAGTTTGATGTGAGGTGACACATCAGGTCAGCTCCTCTAGGGATGAGGTGTTGCCCGTAGTTCCACCAATTGTCAAGTTATCTGGCCAGTTACCTGGCCAAAGGAACAAAGCCTGTGTACACAAAAGTGAAATTCAGCTAAATTTCACCTTCAGAAGCTATTTTCTTTGTTGAATGTGGCAATATAATGTAAGTCCTTTTCCTCTTCTGGGGCCACTAGACGTTTTAGCACTCATGTAAACAAAGTATGTGTGAAACATATGTTGTATCTCTGCACACAGACACACATGCATGACACAAATGCTCTGAGGCTATCAGGTTATTTATAATGCTCTTTGGTTTTTATTACCAAGTAGACACAGTATTATTCATGTACACAACTTGCATATTCACTATTATTTTCAGATGTTATAAAGTAATAAATATTTTCATGCACCTGGCCATAGTGGTGCTGCAATTCTTACACATCTGCTTTTCTCCCATCACTGGTTTTAAAAGTTCAGTATTGGTCCATAAGGTTTTGGAATTGTGACAATTATTTTAGTCCACTTAAAGAAATATTGCTGGATAAAATATTTGCTCATCAAATATGTGTTGAGCCCCTAGATAATAACATTGAAGAAAGAGCTGGACTGCTAATCTTTGGAGCTCATGTATTCACTGCTGCTGTAATAATACCTTTGAATTCACAATAAGCTGCAGGGATAATATGCCTCTCTTATGTTTGTGGCACCATTCATATTTCCAGCACCCTGTTAAGTTGTAAAACTCATAGTCCCTTTTAAAGGCTGTCACAACACAGAGAAAGTGCCTTAAAATAAAATTCTGTGAAGAGTGAAGTCATAAATGATGCAAATAAAGCAGCTTCCCCCCATTTACAAAAGTGAGATGACTCTGCAGCAGCCCCAAGTTGTGTGCTTCAAGCATGTGGCACTGTGATGCTGTCCCCCAAGGAAATGCCTTTTCCCTCTTAGACCACACATGGAGCACAGTAACTGTGGCAGTGCCTATCACATTCAAAATCCAAAGCTGCAACTGCAGAACTAGTGCAATTGCACAGGAAAGATTCTGTAGCTGCCACTGCTCCCCACACGGCAGTATGAGGGAATTTCCCCACACAGCACAATGCCAGGTAGAGCACAGAACTTCAAATGTCTGTGTCAGGAAAAGGAAATAAGCTCATGGCTTTTTCAAATATTTTCTATGCTGTTACTATAAATATGTGTATGGTTTGGGAAAAACCCCCAAACAAACAAACAAACAAACAAAAGTGCCAATGGTGGACCTGCCATTCCTCTGCACTCTTGCCAAGACAAGACTCTGCATGGTGCTTCACAACAGAATGACATAACAATGTCATAAATGGCATTTATCCCAAGAAGTGTTTCTGGCTGCCCTCCCCCTATACCCAGCAGTCTGTGTAGGACACTGACATAAATTTGTGCTTGTGGGAGTGCACTACCACATAGGGAGCAATTGTTGCCTTTTAAGATGTAGCTTTTTTCTTTTGAGACAATTAGCTTTTGCTATCAAGTCCAAACACTGGAAAAAAAAGAGGAGAATAAATCCTACAATGACACAATTTACAAAGTGTGAAGCCTTAGGATATTAAAATATTATGAAAAGGGTCTTCACTTTGTTGGGTTCACTCATGTCCTCTGCTTTGAACTTGACTTGCTCTAATTAAGGTGAGGTTTCCTTGAGTCAGGTAAAGAGCCAAAGGAACAGAGAATGCATAAAGGACATATAATCAGGCAAAAGCCTCTGGTATCAGGAAAAAAGGACAGCACTAAGAACAATCAGTGACACTGGAACATGGCAGTTCAGAATACACTTATGCTTGTAGAAGCATAATAGTCTTGTTCTCAATTCAGATATATTTTGAAGGTAAAATAAAATGTTACATGGTAGTTTCTCATCAGATGGTGTCCTGGGTGGGTCCTGACATACATCAGCATTTTAGAAATTACATTTAACATCTAACAAGAGATGAAACATAATTCTCCAGGTTTACAAGAATGAGTAATAAAGACCACGAGTGATGGTCTGGGAGAAAAGTCCTGGCAAGGAGGATTACAGTGGATTTTAATATGACTTTGGAATGTCATATAAGGGTACTTTTGAAGTCTACAGATTTTGCTTCTGCTTCTCCCTCCATGTACTCCAGGTCTAGTGGGACTGCACCAGAAAAGCTGAAATAGGGCTACTGTGCACATGGTATTGTGTAGATCTAATTGCTGAATTGTCCCCTGGGAGCAAGCCACTGAAGAAAGCCCTCCCACAGACTGTAAACTTTTTTAAGCACTGAGTCAAGAGACCAGGTGAGTCAAGAGAACAGATGCACACATGAGACAGTGTGTTTTTATAGGCCATGTCTTCTCCCCTTTTTGCTCCT
>VWZP01008546.1:180380-268135 GCA_013396995.1 Dicaeum eximium
CCCAGTAGATGAAAGATGAGAGAGCTTCTTAGAACAGAGCCTAATCTGTGAAGAAATGGGGAACTCAGCTTACTCACTCCATAAAGAAACCTCGGAGGAAATTTTCTCTGTTTAAATTTCTCTAGTTTAATAGCTGTGAAGTCATAAAATTTAACTGAACAATGGTTTTCCATATAAAGGTCTCATGAGTCAATAGTTCCTCTCTGAGCTGCTCCAAATCATCCTAGCTTCAATAAGATCAGATGCTCAAACAGGCAGTGCAGGAAACAGTGTGACTTCTATAGGTTTAGCAGCTGTTCAATATGCTCTGTAGTGTGTGTCTCTCTTGTGTGCAATTTTGTCATGTTTTTCACAGGCTTCTGTTCTTGTGTCTATTAGACAGGGTAACATAAGATATATATTTTTTAAAAGCAGTTTGTGGGGGGGGGCGTTGCCTATTATAGTATTTTTTAACTGAGATATAACTAGGAGTCCCACTAATTAAACCTGTAAATGGATTTGCAGTAAATTGGCAATATAAAAGAGAACTATCTGAGCTTCCAGAATCAGACAAGTGTTTTGCAGTCCCAAGTGGTGATTAATGTCAGTAATATTTCTTTATCTCATTAACACTATGACAAATTAAAACAGCCTATTGAATTTCTCATGTTTGTTTAAACAGAAAATAAAAATAATATAAATTCTTTCAGTCTCAATTCTTTTCTCCTCATCTACAGATCAATAAATTAAAAATACAATGGAGATGGAGCATATTTACACCTCATGAAGCCCAAGCTCATCAGTTGCCTTATTTTCTCCAATTGAAAGGGCATCTGCCCTGGACTGTGTACCACAGGCTCTTGTCTCTTGCCAAGGGTGCAGCTGGAGGTCCATTGTCATGCTGCTGTGCCTTGCATCCATCACTGCTGCAGAGCTCTGGAAGAATGCGGAAGAGAACAAATTTCAGATTTCATTAAAAAACTGCCTCTCCCTAAACTTTAAATGGAGGTTCAGTTGTCTTTTCAATCACAGACAAACCAGGAAGTTGTAAAACTGTTGTTGGAGAGAATGTACAAGGCATTTTGTTTAACCCCACAATGCAGCATTTCATTCAGAGGTTTATCTCTCCTGTAAAATAAAGATGGATACATTTCTAAGCAGCATGTCACTTCAAATGTGAAACCAAACTTTGCAATTTTTTTTAGGATGTCTATTAAAACTTCTGCTTTTCTCTGCATGGCTGAAACAACTCAATGTGCTCAGCATGAATTCTGTCTCACTTTTACAAAGCAAACATCAAAACTAACTCCAAACCGATAAAACACAGTTCCTCTCTCTCTAGCTGCACTTATTTCTAGGTTTATTTTAATTTAATGTATTTTAAGCTATGAGAAAATATTATTAAAATTTATTTATTCCTTTGATGTGGTAATTCCCTGGAAAAAAATCCTGCATCACTTACAATACTGTTGTCCCTCATTTGGAGAATTTTCATACATGTAAGAATTGCTCTGAGAATTGCAGTGAGGCCAATGGTAGTCAGTGTGTGCCTAAAACTTGCAATCCAGATGCAAAATCAATACACGTGGCACATCTCTCACAGTCTCAGAAAACTGCCTTCTTCTCATCTGGCAGATAGTTGGTATGAGTGCCTTGTATCTCTGACTTCAGGAGTCTGAATTTGATAACACTGTAAATCCACAATAGAGATAGTCCAAATATTGATTCTGGTTAGTCCAAACACTGATTCTGAATAAGGATTCTGGTAATCTCAGATGAGTCAGTTTTTTTGTAAGCATATTTCAGATTATTCAGATGTCAGACACATTCTTCAGTTCTAAAACTCAGGGACTATGTGAATTTATTTGAAATCAGGACTCTTGGACTGTCCTGGAGCTACTTGGATGATTGGAGTGTATCTGCATTCCACAAAGATTTCATCAGACTTCCCACCACACTAAAATATTCAGAATGAAAGCTGGCAGGTCATAATTACATTCATATATTCACATGCCTGAGTGACAGTTTGTGTATATTATTATGATGTTGCTTCATTTTCTTCTATATATTTTAGGATTAAGGTATTAGGAGTATCCTAACTGTGTGGGAGAGCTGTTCATCATTTATGTCTGTATCTACTCTACTGTTTTGAAGTCAAGATTTTCCATGTTAGTTCCAAAACAAGTCATGTGGTTTAAGTTATTTGGGCTGATAATAACAATATTTAGGTAAAATATTATCTCACAAACCGAGATGAAACACAGAGGTCCACTGTGGAGCTGTACCAAAAAACATTCAGAGAAACTTTGGAGAAATGCTAGCTCACAAAACATTTTCCATAAAGCTCTGTCCCTCCAGGCTGGTGTGGGCAGAAAGCAACAGCTTAATGAAATGTAAACAAACGCTGAGTGTCAGAACTATAGCATCTTTTCCATGGTTGGAAAAAACCTCCAAGATCATCAAGTACAACCCTTGACCAAATACCCATGCCTGCTAACTTACACAGGCTTCTTACCTCTTTCCTCTTGGAGGGGAGGTGTTGATGAAGGCTCGGTACTCTTGGCACAACAAAAGCGTGTGCCTCTGATGGTATCAGCTTAGAGGTTTGTACTCACTTGAGGCTTGTGAGCAAAAACCATTCCTACTGATCACTTTGAAATGAGCCATAATTTGCTGATTAAAACGTATGCCCAAAGGTAATTTTGGTCAAAGGTTCAGTTTTGGTCATTATGGGACTGTTTCTTCTCCCTTGGGTGCAGTACAGTACAGTAGAAAGGTCTGTTTAAAAATCTGGACTAGCCTCTCCATCTTTGTTTTCTAGGGACGGTGGGATTCTTCAGTTAAAATCACACCAGGGATTGGCTGTGCTACAGTTTATTAAAAACACTGAAGCACATATTTACTGTAATACAAGTTCAGGCATATGACCATTAAGCATATGGCTGTCTGTGTGGTGCAATGGGCAGGGCAAATGTTTTCAGAGACCCCAATCAATGTAGCAATGTTTGTAAATGCCTTTTGCCCTTTTGTTAAGGCTGCATTTAGCAATAGCCTGGTGCTTTAGTGTGAGACTCCACACACAGCAGGCAGCAACAGAGGAAGCACAAACTCAGAATTGTCTATACAGCTGAGATTGCATCTCTCCATACTTAGGGGTGTGTAGGGAGGAATGCAGGGTTACACCTCTTAGGCAGACAGTTTTGTTATGATATTTGTATATGATCAGCACGGGGACTACGGAACAGGAATGTTGATTGATGGTGAAAGCAGGCATGAGCTATGAGCTCCAGTGCAGGTAACAATCTATGAAATGGTGTTCCTTGACTTGGCCAAGTGAGATTCTGTCTGATGATAAACCTAAGTTTTACCAGAAGAGACAAGCTATCTTTTATGGTCCACATAGAAAGGAAGGACAGTTTCAAGTTCCCTTCTGTAAGAGCTGGATGGAAGAAGCAGAGCACTTTTTTGACCAGTTTGCCAAGAAGGCCAACGGCTCCTGGCCTGTATCAGGAATGGTGTGGCCAGCAGGAGCAGGGAGGTCATTCTGCCCCTGTACTCGGCACTGGTAAGGGACACCTTGAGTGCTGTGTCCAGTTCTGGCCCCTCAGTTTGGGAAGGACATGGAGACGCTGGAGCGCGTCCAGAGGAGGCAACGAGGCTGGTGAGGGGCTGGGAACACAAACCCTGTGAGGAACGACTGAGGGAGCTGGGGGTGTTTAGCCTGGAGAAAAGGAGACTCAGGGGTGACCTTATTGCCCTCTACAATTTCCTGAAAGGTGGCTGTGGTCAGGTGGGGGTTGGTCTCTTTTTCCAAGCAGCGACCGACAGAACTAGAGGACACAGTCTCAAGCTGCGTCAAGGGAAATTTAGGTTAGATATTAGGAAAAAGTTCTTTACAGAAAGAGTGATCAGGTACTGGAATAGCCTACCAGGGGAGGTGGTGGAGTCACCATCCCTGGATGTGTTTAAAAAAAGACTGGATGAGGCACTGAATGCCATGGTTTAGTTGAAGTGTTAGGGCTGGGTTGGACTCGATGATCTTAAAGGTCCCTTCCAACCTTGCAATTCTGTGATTCTGTGATTCTGTGATTCTGTGATTCAGCCAGACTTCTCTGGATGGGATAGGCACATTTAACAAATTATCATATGCTTATGTGATTTGATGGCCTCATCAGAGTGCAGAAAATCAGCTCTGTTTGTGCCTAGTTCTAGAGATTAGCTTTCCTATTTATTCAAATAATTTAATTTAATTCATTTAGAGTTGTCATTCTCACATGTAAGGACACAGATCCACAGCTGCAGGTGTGCATAGGCACAGAAATCTGGCCAAATGCATCATTCTTCCCCCGTTAAACTGTGAGTGTTGCATGGATTATCTGTGAAGCTTATTGCAGATGTACAAAGTATTTACAAGCTTGCTACAGTGTTTTGTGGGAAAAGCAGGGAGAAAAGTGCCCTTCTCAGAGAAGTCAGGTGAGCTGTACTCTTAGGCTACTTCAGAACATGATTTCACCAGTTGCCTAAAAAGGTGGAGTGCAAATGGGTGCTGCTTCTGTGACTATTTTGAGGGTGAGCTTTAGTTTTTTAGAAGGGGGTGTCTACATATGATTTTGCATAATGCTGAGGGTAGCCAGGCAAGAGTGCACGAGATAAACTGTAATTTAGGATAGTAAAGTCCAAATCCAGAAAACTATCTAGATGCCATGTGGGTAGAGCTAGCCACTGTTGTTGATCCCAAACTGAGAGTTGTGGATGAAAAGAACTCAATGCCAGTAAGAAGTCATAAACTGCTCAGGAAAGACTAGTGCATTACAGAAAGGTATTTTAGTTAAAAGGGAATGAAAACAAACCAGTTTTGCTGTGACCACCATCTGACATTTACCTATTTAAGTGTGTTTAGGGAACTGAGTTTCAGATGCATAGGAGTATTCAGTGACTTGCTCTAATCAGTGAAGGGGAAGGGAGGTCCTAAAGCCTGGGTCCTCTAATGCCATGGCAGTGTCTAGATAGCTAAAAAATCCTCACCACTGACTGCTGATGAAGTCCATCTAATAGTTTCTATTAAATGAAGTCTAGATGCAGCAGTATTAAGTGATAAGTACTCATTAATTAGATGATAAATGTTGAAATAAAATTTTAAGCACCTGAATTAAGATGAAATTAATTTTATTCCCTTTAACTGAAGTAAGGAACTTCTCAGACGCAGTCAAAATGGAAGGAAAGTTACTACTGCATTACCAGTGTCCAAGTGTTTTAAAAAACCCTATAACAGAGTTTGTGAGCTGGGATTTAAAAGACCAAGGATGAAATCTTGGGATTCCCTGGTCATCTTTCAAGGGTGCATTAGACTTTTGACAAGAGCCAGAGGAAATGACTTGGTCTTATGCAAACTTTTCACATGAGAATATTCTGGAGTGCGTGTAGAAGAGTTTATGCCATCCACAAGGCATCCTTAATGAGAAATCTGTCTCATAGCTCTCTTTTAAATACGACATCTGGGGCCCCTCTGTTGGTCACAGCTTTTAGAGAGAAAATCTAGTAGGAAAGTCCAAAGCCATCAAGGGCTTTGTAGGTCAAAGTCAACACCTTTGCCTCAATCTGGAAAAGCAGCAGGAGAGCAGCAGAGATCACAGAGCACTGGTGTCACATATTGCCATGCTGAGGAGTTGTCAGCAAAAATTGAACTCCAGGGTTGCTAGGAAAAACAACAGATAGCAAAAGGTTTGTTTTGCTTCATTTCAGCTGAGTTCTGAGGTTACCAAACTTTACAGAATGACAACGACCATGTACATTTTTATAGTCCAGCAGAGTTCAGAGCCCTGGTAAGAAAGCAAATCACTGCTTGGTCAGCTCCTCACAGGCACAACAGTTCAAGGGTTTGTGTTTTTTCTCTCTCGGCTAAGCTGTTTTCCCAAGAACATCTTCGTTACTTTTTGCCATAAAACAAAAGGTCAGGTTTGATGTTGCTCCTAGAAATGTTCTTGTTGTTCTATTTGTTTATATAACCCCCTTCTCTGTCCATCTGATGGAGAATGTGCTCTGCTGCTTAATGCCAGCTGCAGGCAGGATGATGAGAAGACTGACAGCTCCAAAAAGAGAGCCGGGGGAGGGGTATGCAGAGCTGTGAAAGAAGTAAAGGGAAAATAAGCAGAGTTTTGCCTCTGGTCATTTGCAGACAGCTTGTGAGATCCTCACATCACACACATTGCTGGGTTGCTGTGACGTTTCTGAACACACAGGCTGTTATTTCCTCACAAGGAGTCAGCACTGCTAAACCCTTTCAGGCGACGTGGGTGGGCGCTTTAGAAGACACACTGTCTCATCCCATTCAGGAACTGCCCTCTGTCACTGCTCTCCTGGCATGCTGGATGTTTGTTGTTTAAGTAAATAAACTGGCTTGTGTCTCAGGCTAGCTGTGAATGCTGTGTCCTCCCACCACCACCCTTTCCCGGCCACTCCAGGGGACAGGAGGGAAAAAAAAAAAAAAGAAGAAAAGAAAAAAAGAAGAAAACAGCCAAAAGCCACAAGAAGATGAAAAAGTTCACAAAGAGCTCAATGCCACCCACTAAGCCTCAACCTACAAATAATCAGTGACCAAATGGTGTCATTAGAGGCCCCAACATCCTGTCAGCGCTCAGCCTTTCGATGGAAATCCATGATGGAGGTGATTTTGAAACCACCTTTCCTGTCTCTTTCAAAAAGAAGATTTGAGGAAATGGCTATCACAAGATACTTTCGTTTTCCTTGTTTCTTCCGAATGTCAACTTCCAGCCTTTCAGCTTCGAAGTCAGTGGTCAGCTTCTGCAAAACTGCAAAATAATTTTTGAAGCCCCACCGTCAGCTTGCCTCCTTCCTAGGCTATGGAATGTATGTGATGTAGAAGGGAGATGCAAGATCATTAATCTGCCCCTGTTTTGTCAAAGATGCACAAGCATGATTGCAAACAGGCTTAATTTGTGTTTTGCTGCATCTCCACTGCCCCTTTTTTCAATCTTGATGCTAAGCTACAACAGGGAAAACAGATATCTGCTACAATACAGATTGTCTTTAGGGTTAATAGGAATTTTCCATATAGTTGAGGCAGCATGCAGTTTTTAATATTCTTCTCTTGCTGACTATTCACATCATCCAAATGTAGAAACTTCATTAAATAACCTGGCCTTCCACCGTTAATTCCATAGGCAGTCAATGAGAAAAAATCCAGGTCAAATCAGAACAATTCTAGCAATTTCTCTTTGAAATCAACCTCTGCGTTATTTTCTTCTGTCTTCCTCCTCTGCACTGCTTCTCTGGTGCTGATCTGCCAAGTGCAAGTAATTGAATAAATTAAATAATTTCTTTACATTACTTATTGTACCTATATGCTACCTGGGAACAGAGTTTGTCACTGAAACATTGTTTCTGGAGAAACTGCTTGCAAAAGAAAGTTAATTACGTGAAAAGTACAGGATGGTGACAGATCCTAAGAATTTGCTCCATTGGTTCTGCTTTCCTCTACAAACACCTTCACCTATTTTCAAACTGGATTGATGACGTCAACCACATTAAGAGTTAAGGCATAGAAGAACCCCAGGACTATGAAAATGCAGAAATGGCTAAATTGAACTGTTTTGTAGGGTGCCTACACCCTATAAAAAACTGGCTTTCAGAAGTGCTTCATTCAGTGAAAATGTGATAAATCACGAGTTAGTTGCAGAGAGATGTGGTGATCTTCATTGATTTCCCTAGTCTCTCAATACACTTGTTCATAAATAATCTAAAAAGACATTTTTCACAGTTATTAGCACCTCTCCATTAGACAAGTAGGGCAACAGAACTGCCCACAGGCTGGGAGGTGTCAGCCCCTGAAATCTCTCAAGAGAGGCACCACTGAGCTAAGACAGGTTACTGGAAATCTACCCAAACCCACAGCAAATCACACTGTGTTTCATCATACTACTTGTGTGTCCTGTTCCCATAAGGATGAAGATCCAAAACTTAAAGGGATATTTTTATATCTCAGTTTCTCTTGATTCAGCAGTGCTTGCCACCACACGAACTCCACCAGTTTGCATCTGAAACTCTTCCAAAAAGCAAAAAACTTAACCCCCAAACCCCAGCCCTTAGAAGCAAGACTCATTTCTAGTCTTCCATTCAACTTCTTTATTTTCACACAGACCTCAACAGGGGGTCTTGTCACCAAGGAGGTGGTTTTTGCTTCTACAAATAGGCAATATAAAAGAAAATTGGTCTAATGCCAAATTTAGGGCACACTGTGAGTAAACAGAGAAACTGACAACAGAGTCATAGTGCTTGATACCATCATATTTAGCAGTTTGTGGGGGCCTGCCTTCAACTTTGAAAAATCATAGCTGTATATTTTATTTGGAGACAAAAGAACATCCTTTATTTGACAAAGATTTCTTCAAATTTTAGGCAAGCTATGAAGTCATAGGAAGGAATATTGCCTCTCTTTCACAGAGAAACAAAGGGGTTACATGAGATTTCATTTCTCCTGCCTTCTTTGCTCCAAGTCAAAGAAAGTTTAATTTTTCAGTTACGTTCACTTGGACTGAAATGAGCAAACAACACTAAAACAAACAAACAAACAAAAAACAACCAAAAGAGATCCACTAGGGAAAAAAAAGAGTTCATTTAATTCAGAACTTCAAAGCTCTAATAACAGACACAAAGAAAATCTTAGCGGTCAGATTCTGTCATGCAGGAAAACATCACCAGGTGATAGATTAAGCCACTATTGTCATAATTAAAGGAATATAAATAATGAAACACACCAAATAATATGGCCCAAAGCATTTTAAAGCTTTCAAAATCATAATGGCTGCGGTAGTCACGCTTCCACAACTGTGATTACAAGTAACTGGATTCAACATATTTTCCAGACACTTTTTGCTCTGTATTTTGTACTGAGCTTCAGCAGAACAGTGAGCCTGGGAGTAGCAGGCTACAGCTGGTCATTTTCACCCATTCCTCAGCCCCTTCAGAGCAGGAAGACACTGCTGCTCCCAGAGGCCTGGTCCTAACTGTAGAAATGGCAAATGCTCATAATCCCTGCTCTTGGCCCTTGTGTTCATGGCACAGGGGACATTCGCTCCTGACTAAGCATGGGGACCTCCCTTCTCCACCTGTCT
Organism: Dicaeum eximium; assembly: GCA_013396995.1. Lineage (NCBI taxonomy): Eukaryota > Metazoa > Chordata > Aves > Passeriformes > Dicaeidae > Dicaeum > Dicaeum eximium. The sequence goes on from VWZP01008546.1 coordinate 189,491, forward strand.
GGAGACTCAGCAAGGGGCAGAAGCCATTGTCCTTTCCCACAGGCCAGATCCTGCAGCTTTAGTGACAAGCAGGACAATGGCCCCAGACCTCGCCTCTCTGACTTGCTGTGTGAGCCTTGGCTTTTGTTGTGAACACTCTAGAGCAGTATAAGTCCTGTGATGCTATATAGCCCTCCTCCTCCTTCTTTTTCAGGAACTGTATGTTTGGGGTTTTTTAATCAGGTTCAGCTCTGCTTTGGAAAATGACTTTAAAGTGAAAATGAGCTTGCTGTGCATCTCCCAAATTAAAGTCAAATGTGCTGCGTGTATCTCTTGGCCTTGCAAGCAACAGACTAGTAGCAAAGAACGAGGCAGAAAGTCTGTCCTGTGTGTGTGTCACTGAACTGACTTGATACAGATTGACTCAGAAACACAGAAAATGTAAAATGCTTTGTTCACATGGGCAATTATATGAGAAGCTGCAATTGAAAGCTGTAGTGGTGATGCTGAATACAAATGAGATAACATGTAATTTAATCCCAGTGGCAATTTGGAGCTATTGTTCATAGGAATCACACATTTTAAATTAGCTAAACCCCAAACTGAACTGACATTGTAACTATCTTATTTATCCCCCTCTACAATTTCTTGTGAAAAATCAAGGCCAAAGTATGGTTACTATGACAACTATAGTAATATTCTGCAAATTGTCTTTTTGTGATTTGCACCATGCACGCAGAGAGGATTGGAGTGTTAAGTAACTGTGCTTAAATTGTCACATGCACACACAAAAGGACTGTGTCTCCTCTTTCCCTCCTATCCTTGAAACAAAGTTTTAGAGAAAAACTAACCAGCACTGAAACTATGCTTGTGAATCCATTTTAACTTAATTAACACTATGCTAGTTACAAATGCAAATAGGTTCCCAAGCACAAAGTTTGGCTGTCCCTCCACTGTGAATTCAAATTTGACTCCTTGCTTTGTTCTAACAAACAAAGAGAGCAAAGAACAATGTGACCCTGACCCTTCTTTACCCCCTCACATACAAATGATCCCTTTAAATATTCAGACCCTCTGAGACATGAAGAGGTCCCATAAAAACAAACACCTGCCATTCCTCTGGACAGCACTTTCACCAGACATTGCCTACCTACTTTTTGAACAACTTCTGCATTCCTGGGGCTGCTTTGTAAAGAAGGTGGCAACACTTCTGTTCTCAGGACATAGCCCATATTTCTGTGCAGAAGCAGACAATGTGTCCCTTCCCACGTACTACACAAACACACTTCACTTGCAAACTCTCAGCAATTTTCTTGCCTAGGGATCCAATGCCATAGGCTTGGAGTCCGGATTAGTCTAATAGTCCAGCTGCAAACTTCCTTTGAACATGTTTGTGTACATGTGCTTGCACTGAGATAGGAATCTGCAGTCTCCATACACTCTTCCTCTTAGGAGTGAGTCCAGACCCAACATGAGAGGAGGATGTTAGGAAGCTGTGGGCACTGTCTAGACTGCAAGTACATTTCTTTTCCTTAAATGCACATAACATATGCATCAGTGATAAGACAGGGACATTGCTGGGTCTGGACCCAGTGAGAACTCCAGCAGTGGGGCTGTGGGCACACATGGGCAGTGCAGGGGGCAGATCCCTGGCCCCTCTGCACAAACTGCAGCAGCCTTGCTTCTGTGCCTGCTCCAGCAGCACCAGAACTGGGCTCTGGAGATGCTGGAAAATGGCATGAGGCTGGCAGGATTTGTTGTATGGTGGTTAGAGATTGCTCATCCTCCCTCAAAACTCCTGGGTCCATCCTTGCAGAGTTGCACAGACTACTTGGCTTATTTCTGAAAAGCTCATTAATAGGTGGCTGGTAAGACCCACATAACTCACAAAATTATATTATTCCTCACTGGCCCTAGACAAACACATTCTTAAAAACCCTTCAGGGCTGGGAATTTCCACCAGTACCCCACCAACAACCCATGCCAGTGCATCACCAACTACACCACTGCAAATGCTTTCTTAAAATCAGGTACAAATGTCTCATGCCATGATTTGTTCCCACTTGTGTCCCATCTGTGATGGACACAAAAAGTAGATTGTTTAGATGTCACACTGAATGGAAACCTTGTCCTGCTAAATGCTATGATGATGAGTCTGTTCTAAAACTGTTGCCTCAGAGATCACCAAGATTTTTTCACCAATTTGGAGTGCAGACCTAGAGTTGGCCTTACATTCAGACTTTCTTTCAAAAAAGGATCTGTGCTGCTGTAATTTTTAATGACAGAAAGCATGCAAAATGGGATCAAAGAAAAACAGAAGTAAGGAAAGCCTAAGTCAGATGGTTCTGGCCTTTGAACTTGGTGTTGTCTGAACAGAATGGTTTCCTCCATGGTTCTCATCTATCTAATAAAAAGCAACAGCATAGGCTGAGCAGAAAAAATCGACAGAGGCATGTGGACTGCTGTTAGCTCTGGAAAGCAATAGGAGCTAGGCCTGGACATATCACTGAGACTTGTCAATCATTTTCAACTTCTGATTTTTACTAAAGTTGCAGAAATACTCCCAGTCATTTCTGGTAGGCAGCAGCAAAAAAAAGCTAAACCAAGAGCTACAAGAAAGATAGGCTAACCCCTCAAAAAAAAAAAAAAAAAAAAAAAAAAAAAAAAAAAAAAAAAAAGAAAGAGTCTGAGAGTCTAATTCCCACAGGAAACAGTCATGTCATTGAAGTTAATGGAAAGTTAATGGAAATTTGGTATTAAGCACTTACAAGTAGCTGAGCACCACCAGTTAATATTCTTCCCAACCACAATCTGTGAGAAGATTTTGACTTTGTTTTTGTACTTGAAACATTAAATTTTTTACATTTTTCCCATTGCTTTGGTTCCCAGCAGGAGATGCAGATCTTTCCAGCCTAGGTAATGTGACAACCAACCATTTATCACATTGCCTAAGCTGAGCCAGAGCTTTTCTTTTCAAGTAAACAAATACATTTTCAGAATATTTAGACACAGCTCACTGCTTGTCCTTACATCTGAAATGAGCTCTTGCCTATGATCTAACACTCAAAGAGATTGCTGCTATGGTTTAAGGCAACAGCTTCATTGCTTTTCCCAGAGTTAAGGAATGTGTTCCTGGCATCCCATGGACTAGCTGGGGCTCTGTTCCACCATGAGGTGCCCAGCCCCATCTGTGAGTGAAAGTGATCAAACACCCATCTAAGTGCTGTACACATGCAACTGCATAAGGAATGTGTGGGCAAAGATGCTGGCTTGGGGAGGGAAGTGACTTCTCTTGACGAACTTCCTTCAACACAGGAGAATGCTTTTCCTTCATACCAAGCATTCTAGGCCTTGATCAGAGACTTGCAATGAGGGAAAATGGGTGGCATTGCTGGTTATATCTTCGAGGTCTGAGCTTCTCAGGCTGAGGACAGGTGTGTCTGCCACACAGAGATGTGCCAAATCACAATGTGCAAAAATACAGCTCCCTAGCTGGCTTCTGACCTCATGGTTCACCATCCAATGTCACAAAGTGAAGTATAATACAGCTGTGAGAGAGGCTAAGTTAGAACTAGGAGTCTGTGGTTTTCATTCTTTATAATTCAAATAATTTGGATTAAGACCTTTCAAGAGATTTGAACAAGGTTGAGACCTGACAGTCTTTTCTCTTCAGAGAGAGGTGGTGCTCCGAGCAGGTATCAAGGAAAGTGGGGCTTAAAAGACACCTGAGATACTCCTGGCCTGTGTTCTCAAATGTCCACTAAAAATGGCTGAGAGACATTTTTTTGTTCCTGGAGATAATGGGCAGCAGATCCTGAGTGGTGGTAAGAGAAATGTATACATTCCATCAGAAATCTAAAACATGTAAACAGACAGACAGAAATTGTCAGAGGGATGTGAGAAACTCGTAAATTAACAACGAAGGCAGGAAGAGGAAGTCCAGAACAAATACATCAATGTTTTTCACAACCATGAAGGAGAGTAATCCACTGGTTTAAAAAACATTTGGTACACTAAACATTAGCTGGGTAACAGGCTGAGAGATACATGGCACTGGTCCATGGAAATATAAACACAAGGCATTTGTTTCATTGTGTTTCTTTTTCTTTAAATATTTACATTCTGTGTTTTTCCAGGATATAGTTTTTTATCCCATATGCATAACAAGCTACCTTTCCAAAGGCTGGCTTGGGAGGCACACTCAGGGTCCCTGGTTTGGCTTCAGTGGCTCTTTGTTGGGATTTAGTATGTTTCATGAGCGAAAAATAGAAATATACAACATTTCTCTTCTGTTCCTTAGCCCCCCATGCCCCACCACTGTATTTGATAGCCTTTTTGGCCAAGATTGTTGATAATAAGGACTGAAGGGGTTGCAAAACAACAGCTTCTGTTTCCTCCTTTTTTTCATGGGCTGGAGCATCTAGAAAACAGACATGTCTGCATGGAGTGGGAAAGTAGATGTGTATCTTTTTCTCACTTCATTGTAATACAGTTCCTTAGGCCTTAGAGGCAGTTTGAGTGGTGCTCAGCCCTGTGAAATTTCATGGCATGGGACAAAACACAGAAGCTGGAAAAGGCACCTTTACGAGTACGTTGGTTTTCAGTGTTGGCACACAATGTAACTCATCATTTCTGAGCTGTGCATTTCCAGCACCATGCACTAGTTTGGCAGATGGTTTGCAATGGTGCCACTCGTGATTCTAGATATGTTATGAAGATTTGAAGGCCAATGAAGAAGTATGAGAGGTGGCAGTCCTACCTGTAAAATCAGGAATCCATACAAGGTTGTTCTTTGTAGTCTTGAGGCTCCATAACTTCTGTTACACCTTCACTTTCCTGAAATGCTTCATGCTAAAGGAATGCACCACTGGCATTTGAGGGCCTACTCTATCTTTTCCCTCCTATCCCCCCAAAAGGGGAGGTCGAGAGGGATTGTGAACAGGTCAGGTTTTTGTCAAAATTTAACCATTTTACAATCGTTACCCTTTCTTTGTGATTGATATGTGCTATACCAGGAAATTAGTTTGAATATCATGGCACAAACCTGAGACAGGTTTGCACCAGGTAGCTCTCGTAGTGCTGACAGTGTAACACCATCAGAACCATGTTCAGTGATGGTGAATTATTACACAGAAATTTGATGTGACCTGAGACAAGGACCAGATTCTTGACTGCATTTTCCATAGCTTGACATGGAGCAATGCAAATGTGCTTCTGCAGATTCTGGATCTGCAAAAGCAGCAAATTTGAGATATGCTGTGAATTTCTGTAAAAATAATGGACAATTTAACGACATTTCTAAAGGTTCCTCAGTGCCACAGAGGGGCAAATCTGGGGCAAGAGTAGGTGTTGGAAATGGAGAAAAGAAGAACATTAATTCTGATTGTAAATTATTCCCTACATATTGATAAATCTTTGATTAGCACATTGTTCCTTGGGGCTAGTTGATATTTTCACTGCAATAAAAATGTCCTTTGTATATATTTCCCCCCTTTTTTTTTACTTTCAAGAAGAATCAAAGAGCACTTGACAAATGTAGATATTACTCAGTTAGTTGAGCAATGAAACACTGCTTACACTGACACTGGAAAAGAAGTGAATGACAAACTTATGAGAAGTACATTTAATATAAATGTTAATATAAGCTCCAACATTCCTTATTCATCTCATATCTTGCAGAGGCTAAAAAGCTAGTTACAAGAAGGGACTACAAACATACTTCAGTCCACAGGGGGGTTTCTTCTTCCCTGTTCTCCATTTCATATGCATCTCGTAAAAGTCTCATAATCTAGTCCTTTCTTCTATTAAGTTTATAGAAAATTCCAAAAGGCATGGCAGAAGTGGTATAGCTGATTGAAAGCTGAACACTGTAATGTTCAGAGCAGGTGGAAATGTTCACTGCCAACAACTCATTTACTAGCACTTCAACAACTCATTTTTCCTGATTCATCCTCCTTTTGGATCTTTTCTTTATTTGCAAATGATGTTTTTATTAAAAAGTGTGGGTGGCAGGAAGAACAAAATCACATCTTAACATTTTTTATTTACATTTGTGTTTGAGATAGTAAAATACTCTGACATTACTTAAAACATTCTTAGTAGGAACAATTAAAAAGAAAAACCAGAGTCATCTCTATTATTTATGTCTAGCTATTATCTTGCTTCTCCCCAGGATACCTGCCAAGGTGTAATTTTGAGACATGATGTATGAGTATGTCTGTTCTGTGCCAGCCCTTGTGCCACTGTAATCTCTATTTGGCAGGATCTGTTTGGGTGGGCACCCCAAAATTGTGGTGGGCACAGTGAATATGGAGAGGAGCAAGTGAATCTCTCTTCAGAGAAGGGCCAAGGCATCTGGTCTGGTGTGGATTATTGGGCCACTACCCAAATTCACAGCTTGATCATTTGCTGAAACACTGCTTCATAACAGATAAACCCCTTGTAGTGTAGTTTCTAGAGAAAATACAAAGAAGTTTAGCATTTCAGTGTCTAGGCTCACCATATATTGCCATGCACCAATTTGCCAATTTGCCATGTACCAAGATTTGCCAACACCGAATCTTTTCTTTCAGTGCACTATGATTCCAAACCTATAACATTGAAAACACACAGTAGAAGGCTATGTTGAAGAAAAAAAATTAAATATGGGTTAGAATTTGACTGTCACTTGTGAAGGACATAAGAAAATAAATAATTCTAAATTCCCTTTTCTCAAAAAGTGTGAACTTACAGCTTATTTTGAGCTACATACTGAGCATATGTTGAAACTTTTCTATAGGACTAACAGAATCATTACTTAAACATCTATGGAAGCTGGAACTGTAAACCCAACCCAAAACTCCATTTTAGTTTGTGCGCAAATGATGCAAGTTTTAGCATAAATTGAATGGCAGTTTTTTGCTTTGTATGCTGCTGTATTCAGACCATATGTAAGATCCTACAGCATTCCAAATAAAAACCTTATAGACAAGGGTTTGACAAGAGGAAGGAATGTGCCAATAGGCATGAGAAGACTAATCACTGTCAGGAGGACCAGGAAAAGTTTACAGAACCAGACTCCTCTACTTTTTCCCGTAATAAATTGAGTCAATCTCCCAGGCTGCCATGCCCTTCCATTTTTCTCCATGGGAAATTGTCTCTGGGAAAAAGGATTTTTCTAAATGCAAATTACAAAAGCCATCAAGAAAATAATTTCACTCTAAGCTGTCACTGAGAGGCAGTTGCTTCTCTGGGGGCAGCTCATGCAGCATTTGTAGGTGCTGTTTTCGTGCTGGTGTTGCCAAACCATCTGCATTCTGATACAGGCAGCTTGTGAATGTCAAGCTAATTAGCCAAGGCTAATGTCTGGTTTCCTGTAGAGAGCTTTTGTGGAGTAATTGCTGTCCTCGAGGTCAAACCGGTGTAATTACAGGTCTTTAATTAATTGAGATAAACAGCCTTTGAATCTTTGCAGTGAGTCAGCCAATCACTCTAATGGACTTTTATCTTAACCTACAACAATATAGGGTATTATGACAGGTGATAGAAACGCTTTTATTTGTATGGGATCTAAACAGTAAGAGTTTTCACTAAAGCCATAAAAATTATTAACATCTATTAAAGTCTCTGCCTAGGCTTAAGAAAAAAAATTCATTGTTACATGCTTCTCAGGGCAGACATTCATTTCTAAATAAAGCAGAAGGTAGGTATTTTCACTGAAGTAAATGCACATGAGTAAGAAGAGAAAGTATTCTCATGGTAATTTCTCACTCTCTGTGTAAAGATCAAATTGTTCTTTAAAGAATAGTATTGAGGCCATTTAAAAATAACAGCCCTCCAAACAGCCTGTTCTCCTGCTGAAGTGTTTTCCTTCCTCTGTGTCCCCTCCGCTCCTCACACCTCTCCTCAAGGCTCAGATATTTTCATCTTCTATGGGAACACTGGCAAATGTTTCTCCACCTAACTTCATTATTTCTGTCAATTCTCTGTAGCATTTCCTCCTCAGAAACTGTTGTTTGCTTTATTCCCCTTTCCTTGTGCACTTTAGTGAATTAAATATCTAAAATAACACCGCATTTTATTAAAAATAATCATCCTATTTCTAGTATATTGAAGGTCTACTCTGATGAAGAAAATTAAATGGAGTGTGGAAGGAAATTAGTGGAGGCTTGACCCCTATTATCTTCTGTAGACTCCACCTTAGCTTTGGAGTGCATAACAGGTTTAGGTACCATATTTCCCTGATTTCAGTAATCACTGTAGTAATACATTACTAGAAACACATGTAAGTTTAGTTTGTTTTTCTGCAACACACCAAAACCAATATTTGGAAACAACCTTCAGAGCAGTCCAATCTGGCAGTCAAATTCTTAACACCTAAGAAAAGGATATCTATAGTGCTACTATCACTTAATTGATATATTTTATAACTAATCAATTGAATTTGCACATTCCTGTTTGTTTAGGGTTTTTTGGGAGTAGGGGGTGGGTGATTTTTCCTGCGCTGTTTTGATTGGATTTTTTTGTTTGGTTGGTGGTTCTTTTTGTCTTTGATTTTTTAATAAACTAGGGGTATAACATAATTAGAGCTTTAGGTAAATTAACAACTGCTTAAAATACATCATGATGAACTCTAGAATGGTAACTCATGATCAAACAATATTCAGTGTCAGAAAGCTTATGTTGCACATAAGGAACTAGTTTGGCAGGAAATCAGTAGTCATGTATGTAAAGTGAAAAGAAACAGCTCTTCAGTTTTATTAATTTTGCATGTGTGACACACAGTGTGAGTCTGTTCTTGCTTTTTGTGACCCTTGACTCACACAGGGTCCTTGTGATATCATGAAGTGCCACCTAGCCCAGGTAATGACAGCAAGAAGGACTAGTAAGGGTTAAATGAGTCCTTATTAACCAAGTGCCTACAAGTTTACATCCCTTTTTCCAAACTCAGAACAAAACTCTGACTTTTTGTCTACACCTCTGTAGATGCACATGTGTGTATATGTGTGTGTGTGTGTGTGTTCTATAAAATATTTTTCTCATTCAATTTCTGACACTGGAGTTTGTGTTCATGAAGGCCTATGGAAAGGCCAGCTCAAAGATCTCAAGCAATCAAGCAATACAAATATTATTTGCTATGCTGGCACCAAAGGTTCTCTCCATGAAGAGACTCAGGAAGGTTAAGGGATATGTGAAGCAATACTGGAAGATGTCCTTGAAGCAATTGGGTGGGATTTTGTCTGTCCAACTACAGTCAGGTAAGGCTTATTATGTAGATAGCTCTAGGAGCTAATCACTCCAGTCTTTTTATAGCCAACAGCCATCAAGTTGATAGCTTAGTATCACCTCCCTTATCTGAAAAAGGACTGCAGAGAAAACACTGTTGACATAAATGAGGAAGCCCTACCCACCTGTACTTGCAACAACAAAGCATCTTCTGTGATGGCTTTCCATGGCTTCTCTGTTCTGTGGGATACTGGGAACATCTCTGCACTTACACTTTGTCAGTACTTCTCATTTCAGTACTCTGGCAGAGTTATGCAGCCCCATGCTGGGGACGTATTATATCCACATTTACTTTAAAGCTGCCTAAAGTTGCCAGCACAGGCTCTGTGTCTTTCTAAATGTGCATTGTTCTGCAGCAGCCATTCTGTTCCAGCCTTTCACAAGCTATGTAATGTGGTGACTCATCTGCTCTCTTTCCCCTTCCCACCCTGTATAAGCTTTCAATCACTGACAGTATATTCAAAACAAAAGTGCCCAAGAAATTAAAACCAGAATGAAATCCTCAGGGCCAGTATTCATAACCCAGTTGTAAATGAAACATCTAGTTGCCTTTATAGTATTTAAGTGGTGTAATGGTAAATAAAATTCCTCCTTTAAGGGGTGATTCATTTGCCAGGGCACACGGAAGGCACGTGCAAACTGACCCAATTTGAGTAGGATGCAAGGTGCTAAAATGGAGTCTTAGACATGTGCAGGAGTTTGGGTCCCAGAGACAAGTTAGCTGGGACTTTTAAAGGGATAGGGATCTGAGGCAGTTGGCAAAGGGAGAAAACAATACAGCAGCATCAATGATAGCAAGAAATGGGCTTGATTATGGAGACCCGCCAAGAGGAATACTTTTGAAGAGGAATACTTTTGCACGTGCCAAATCCAATGCATGCATGGCAGAAAACTTCTCTTGTCCTTCAGTGACAGGGGATGAAGCACTGACCATGGTCAGTGCAATTGTAAAAGCAAAATTAATTCCAGCATTTTCCAGTTTAAAGTCAAATTCCAGGATTATAAGCAGCCACAAAGCTTGTACCATGACAGAATAGAGTCTTTGCTTTCTACCCATTTGCCTGCTGGCAAAACCAAGAGCCTCACCAACTATGTAGACACATGAATATTATACAGTTTTGAGAGTGTCATCTTTTAACTTGTGTATGCCAATCCAAAAAAACCCTGTGAATCTCTGGGGATCCCAGGGAAAACACAGAAAAGTAGATCCACGTGCTGGGCAGGTAACTCTCCACTGACTTACTGTTTTTAATATGATGAGGGTAAGGTTTAATAGTTACAGCAACACATTAGCAGAGGGATGAACTGGAATTGATTCCTTACATCTGCTCTGGCTTTTACCTTACTGGGAACCTAACACATTCTCTCATCCTCACTTCACACATTCCAGTCTCCCAAAGGCATATGGAGAGTTTTCTCACTCCTGGAAATTTGGTGGAAGGTGTTCTATGTGCAAAGCATTATTTATAAAAGGAAAAAGGTGGTGATTAATTTTCTGGAAGCCAGAATCTTTTTGTTTGACATTGAAACATTGTCACGGCAAGGCATTTATAGGCTGATAGACATTCTCAGTCGTAACTCACAGTAGAAGAAAACACTAGAAAAATATTTTTCTAGTACATGGATATTAAAACTAAGAGTTCCATTTAAATGATATGCATATTTATTTGACCTTCCTGTTTAGACAGTGCGTTTGAAATTGTCAAACTGAATCACATTTGTATATAGCTTTGTAACATATTAAATACTTTTCTTGTATCAACAATACATGTTACACATATATCAACCTATCATATCCCAAGGATATGAACAATACATATAAGGATATAAAACTGCTTCTCTTCCAGACTGAGATTCTTTAAAGGCACTTGAATTTAGGGGTTTTTACTTCTCAGTGAAAAGATAACTCTATCACAAGACTGTTCCTGCTGATAAGCTAGTCCTTGAAGATGTTTTGAGTGAATGGGACACTTTTGTGGATACCAGACTAAAATGTTACTTTGAATATGTGGTGAGGGTTGGGAGGTTTGAGGAGAATTGAGGGGTTGGTGGTGGTTTTTGGTTTTTTTTTCTGTTTGGTTTGTTAGTTTGGAGTTGTGTTGTTATTGGGGTTTTGGGGCTTTTTGGCTTTTTGGCTTTGTTTTTGGTTTGGTTTTTTGTTGTTGTTGTTGTTGTTGCTATTCATTTTTGTTTGTTTGTTTTATTTTAAATTGATTTTGTAATTTTTTAAAGCCACAGACTAAAAATATACATTCACAATTTTGGTTGTGAAACATACATTTGTCGGCAGAAAGCATTAACTTTTTTAAACTTAATGTTCAGTGCCTAATCAACTGTAAGATTCTCAGTATTTTTTCATTAATATCTCTGAGTTCTGAGACAATTTGTTTTGCTCGAAGGTAGTGAGTTGTGAAAATTGTACTAGTTATCTTCCTGGAGTTAGTATTTATTTGGGGAGCTAACACTTAATTTGCATTTAGTCACACCTGCCAGAATGACCCTCTGAAACTCACACCACCCCAGAACAGCGTGTTTGAAAGCCTTCCAGAGTTTGGCCAAGGACTCCATCAATCATGGGAACGACAGTGTGTTTGGATAAGAGAGCTGTCAGGCTTGCTTAGCCCTTCTGGTACTCCCTTCCCTTCTCTCATCTTAAACCAAAGTCTTTGAAAATGCACCAGCTGTTACTGGGGAGAGGGACCTGAAAAGTATTTTCCAACTGTTGTTTTGAGAATGGGTTAGACATTGAAACAGCACCATCAATAACAAAACATATGGAACATAGCCCTGTTTCATAATCAGAAAAGCGGAAAAGAAGCCAGCTATTGAGAATGCTGCAATTCAAAACAAAAGCTGAAACAATAGCTTTGGGCAAATGTGATGCTGTCAGTGAACATCCTGCTTTTCCAGCAGTCCACATGGAGCGGGACAGTAAGGAAAGATCTCAAATCAGAAACAGTGCTGAGCAAAAGGTGCTGCTCCAGCTGGGATAGTCCTGGTCTGCCTCCAGTGGGCAGGCTGGAGCAAGGTTGGGAGAAGCAGTGCTGACACAGGGATCTTACCATAGCATTTTCACAGTAGCTTGCCATAGGGAAGTGCAAGACAGCTTCCAAGAAATATCTCGCTTCTGGGTGGGCCAGCCTAACACCACACATAAGTTTATTGCATAGGGCTGCAAAGTTCAAAGGAATCTCTGGGAAAGGGGAACTGTGGCTCACAGTGCTGAGCCCAATCTGCTACACCACACATGGCTAAAGTACACACTATCAGTAATCAAGGGAAGGACCTCCCTGAAGCACAAATGGCAGTGGGGGTACCCTTCTATAAATATCCTGAGAAATAGCAGAGTTTCCCTTTCCAGTTGCCCGAGTGACTCCACCTCCTTTGATAGCTTGCAAATGTTCTCTAGGTTTTAGTAGTTACCACCGTCGCGTATGCTGTAGATCAAAAACAAGTGCATGGGAAAAGGCAGCTAAACACAACAGGCATGGGCTGAATTGCACGCAGTAGGAACTGTTTTAGAGTTGTGGTTCTGTCCCTTCCCTTTTTTCCATCCTTCTAATCCCTTTCCTCTTTCGGTTACATTCTGATTTCTTGTACTCAGAGAAACCTAATGCCAGCTACAGCTCCCAGCCCCGAGGAATTAAAGCCATACCACAAATTGGTAAAGAACAGATCCTGCCTGGCCCCTTTTTCCTGCTGCAAACAGCAGAGAAATGGAATCCAAGAAGAGCCTCCAAGCCAACTCAATACCACCCAAAAACCACGCTGGCATTCAAGCAATCTTTGTAGGTCTGCATATTCAATTCTGAGGTCTGGGTTTGGTTGACAATGATCACAGTCAAATTTGCCCTGATACCTTTCCACTAGTCACTGGAAAATATGATGTAGACTTCACAGAATTCTGTAAACTCAGATCTATTTGAAATTATGCAAAGCACCAATAAAGCATGAAAAATACACACTTGGGTTCCTAAGAAGAAGAATAAACTGTAAGAATTTCCCCTGGAAAATAGCATTTTTGTTCCATAATATAAAAAAAAGGTAGGAAAATTCAGTAACTGTATTGCATCTACATCATCAAACTTAAATCACAGCTCATGTGTTAGAGATCAGAAGAATAAAAAGAAAAATTCCTCCTTCTTTTTCATGTGCCTGGAAATGGTTCAGCATATGGATAAAACTTACAAATAGGTGTGGGAACTGGCCTGTTTTATAGAATACAGCATGAATACTGGCAATTCCTTATCAGTGTGACTACCTGGAATTTAACATGAAAGAAACACTACCAGAAGTAGTGTTCAAGCCTTACACTTTCCTAAGAGCTGCCATTTACCCAAATGAAAAAGGGACCCAACTGTTGCAGTAAGTGGCATTAATCACCTCTGATGACGATTTAAACCTTTTTAAAGCCCTGTGATGACTATGAGAAAAGCTTTCATTTGGGAAAGGCTGGCTATTTCCTCCAGGTTTAAAAAAAGGTACCATACAGCACTGCATGTCATGTAGCTCATCCAGCTAATTTTTAATGGTTTGAGGGACTCAATTTGAAATCACACCGCATTTCTGTCAGGGAAAAGAGGAAAGAGAACACATCTTCATCAAAAGGTCCCATAAAATGCAACAGAGGCTTTTCTGGATTGACCTGCAGTAATAGGGAATTATTCTTGTTCCAAAATAGGAAGAGGCAGGAGTCTTATGAAAGGCTGTTACTGCTTTCCTTACAATCATATCACATTACTACAGAACCAAGGTCACACTCAGCACAACAAATAATTTCTGTCATGAGGATTAGGTGAAAGAGTTGGGTGATTTCTCAGAGCAGGAACTCCTCCACAGGTTTGGAGAACATGTGAAACCTAGAAGTGCTTCTTCCTCTGAATAGGGCAAAAATGCAAGAAAAAATTCCAGAAGATACTGCTATTTCTGAAATTTTGGAGACAAGCAGCAAACAGTCACAAGTACAACATCTAGCAAGTGAAGTTTTCAGGATTAGTGACAAAAACAGTCCTCTAATGTCTTTTGCCTACCATGCCAATGTGAAATCTTAAAAGATCAGAAACTGTGATTTCAGGCTGACCTTGAGCCTACCTCCCAACCCAAGCTCCAACTTTGCCCAAAATATAGTCCTGTGCCTACTCCAAGTCTGTCTGTTTTGTGCCCATGTCCTCCACATGATATGCACATGTGATAGATCATTAGCCAGATGCAAAGATAAAAACAGACCTGTTAAATATCCCTTTCACTGAACAATCACAGAGACATATTAAAATTATTACAGGAGATATTATATACTTGCACAATAAATGCTACTTACCGAAATTGTATGTTAAATACTTTTTATGATTATTCTTTGAGCAAGATTTCTGACAAAGCCAAAGCTTTTTATCATATCCACAAACCTTCTTTCATATCTAGCAGAAAAAAATAAGTGGCAGATGCCAGAGGTCTCTTCCTAGGAAAACAGTTCACTTTGGCTGTTTTTTACCCCCAAGCCATAAAATTAGATGCACATCTGCAAACTCTATCCATCGCCATGCTTTATCTATGCCAGAATTATCTATGCTAGTACTGTAATTTAATCAGGGTTATATGGTAGCCAAAAGGTAATTTTTCAAATACATTCAGAAAACAGCTTTGATAGTATGAACACTAACTGCCCAAGTGTTTCCTCTACCTAGTTCACAAAAACTGCAGGCTAGCAATAAATTCATCATGGGACTTTCATTCCTGCCCTATAAGAATGTGATTATCCTCATAATAGAGTTATTAATAGAGTTAACACCTTATATACCCATTTCACTCAGGTGTCCAAGGTATGAGTTCTTTATTCTTCATGATAGAAATTAACAAAACTTTTAGGCACATTTCTCAAAGCATGATGAGCTTCTCTGTGTATACAAAAAGTATGATCAGCTGAATAGAGCTGAGGTACAGATAAAAAATATCTTTAAATACTGAACAGTGCTTAAAATTATGCAATCTATTAGGCTTGTTGAACTTGATGGGAGACTCTCAAAATCAGATGGTGTATAAATGTTTGTTGGATAAGAAACTTACACTTCATACTTAAAATAATGGGTCTCCAAATCTTCCCAGGCTTTGGTTGCACTTTTTCTTTTCAAATAAATTTGACCAGGGTTATTTCTGTTGTATTTTTCCTTGACCCATGGCCTTTGTAAATAAATACTGTAAAGGAATTGAAATTCTATAATCATTTCCCCTGCTTTTATGTCACTTCAATACTTAAAAAGATAGAGTTGATAAAAACATCAAGACCTTCTAAGGTTTCTTACAGACATATTTTCCAGGTTAGATCATCATGTATTTTTCAGGTACAGTTACTCTTTCCCTCAATGACTCTGATGTTATCTTCATTCTGTTGTGGACTCTTATCTCTGAGGGCTGAAATATCAGTTGATCTCCTTGCAGGAATTACATGCTCTGTCTTTCCATTAAGTGAACCTGATTATGACTTCTACTTTGTGAATGACCTTCTAACAGGGAAACAGCATATGGGAAGCAAACAGAGTAAAAAGATTTATCTTCAATTAATGCTAGTAAAAGAAAAACATTTGCTTTAGTCAACCTGCCTTAAGTCTAACTTTATAATCTAGCATGTCTTCTTTTGAAGAAGTCATAGTAGTTAGAAAAAATGTAATTTACCTTTGAACAAAAGTATAAATTTATAGAGAAGATATTAACTAAGCAACAAAATCTAGGTCAAGAAGAATCAAACTCCAGAAAACCTGCTTGATAGGTGTTTGGGTATTGGTGTTCTTTCATGATGGTACTACTCAGACCTCAGTGTGGATTCCATCATCATGAGAAAAAGAAAAATAGCCACAAGACAGACTTACTATTTTAAAAATTCTTTTCCCTTCTGCAATATGTGATATGTTTAGATATTCAAAACGAATATATTCTGTTTTATTTTGCCGTGAAACTCTTACATCTAATAAAAACGTGTAACTTTCTTCAAACTCTAACAAGAGCACTCCAGAAAAGCAATGAGCACTCTGGTTAAAGTGTATTAACACTGGCATTTCAAATGGATAGTACAGAAGACAGTAGAGGAAGATGCAGGTTTGATTTGTGGCAGGACATAGGAGTCATATATGGAGTCCAATATTTCTGGGACAAATGCAGAGGGAATAACACAGGTTAACTCTGTCATTTTGGGGTCAGGTCACTCTCTTTCGCCTGTATGCCATCTCAGTCCTTTTTCATCTCTTCCCTTGTGATTTCCATTTATTTTGTCGTTCACTAGATGACAGTGCTTTGACACCTTTACGTTTTAGTAAAACAAAGAATATAGTATTAAGCAAAGAGGTGTAACATCTTTTGTTTCCTATGGTATCCAAAAGTAATGTCTCTTTCTAGAGACAGTCCAAGCACCAGGCTCAGCAAAAGGAGCAACTTTTGGGAATTGCCTGGTCTGTGACAGCCTGTCCTTTAGCAGAGTATTATGATTTTTAAAAATCTGAGTTTTTCCATTAAAAGAGGAATGGTGCCTTTTTATCACTTTGATGGGTGTAAGAGGTATATGTCTCTTGCAGTCCCTCAGGATCCCTGGGAAACGCTCAGATGAGGATTGTTAAATAAGCAGTAATTATTTCTGCTATGACAGCCATACATCTGCAGTCTCAGTAGCTGTAAATGTCTTCTGTGAAACTCCTTTGCAGTGCGGTGCTCATTTAAAATCTTTACTCTTGTCACAGCATTTTATGTTCACATGGACTTGGTTTAATTTGTATCATCAGTGGTAGTTGTTTGGGTTTTATTATTATTGTTGTTGTTGCTGCTCCTGCTGCTATTATTATCATCATCATCATCATCATCATCATCATCATCATCATTATTACAGTCATTTTTAGTATATTCTGACAATGATGAGACAGACGATTTTTCTCCGTGTCATCTAGATCATTGTTGCAGCCGATCCCCCTGGGCTGTAATTATCTGAGACTTGAAAAACAAACAGCCTGAGATTGCTCAGCACACAGTCCTCCATGAAACAATGTTGTGCTTGGGAGGTGATTATCCACTTCGTTTTTTTCTTCCTTTCTACATAACTTTAGGATAATTTCCTGCCAGAGGTCCTGGTTTTCTTTATAATAAGTCATAAGCTGCTTGTTTGACTGCATGCTAAAATTAAATGCCTCTTTGTACTTGGGGCAAGAGCTGGGTATGTTCTCTAGGTCAAATTACAGTTTGAAAAATTACATCCTACTTTCTGAAATGCCAGCCATACTTTCAGCTATATATTAGTACTTAACCACTTTTCAGCTTAAAATGTAACAATATTGGGAGTTTTTAAGCAGCTGCTGCTCTCCACTCTCCCTCCCCTCCAGGTGGCTGCACTTCACTGATGAGTAAAGTGATTTTTGTTTAGAGAAAAAGCAGCTTTTATAGTTTGTAAATGGTTTTAGGGTCCTTTGGGAGGAAAAGCATGGTGCAGGAATGTAAGCTATTTTGATTCTTGTTAAGAGAGGGGTACAAAACCTCGTGGGAATTAGACCAAAACAAAACTCCTGTAAAAATCTCCAGGTGTGCAATCTCTCAGAGTAGGAAGACTGGGCCAACAAAATGATCAGTTGTGGATTGAACTGAAAGCTCTGAAGAAAAGGGAAAAAGTTGTTAACAACGTTTGCATCAGGGAGGGGGAATGGCAGAGAAAATGGTTGATACATAAAAGGTCCCTCTCTCAAATGTGTTTACAAAACCAGGAAATTTGTATGAAGTGCTGATGATATGACAAGAAACAATCCCACTTCACAGTCAGAAGCCAGTTTTCTGTGAGCTCAAGTGGACCACACTGTGCCTCTGACCCAGAACGGATCCATTAAATTGTGATCCACAGGGATTTGTTGTGCTAAAGATGTTAATCGATGTCTGATTAACTATGCATGCAAACACAGACAGTCCCCACGGCTTCTGGGTTTAAAGCCCAAGCTTTAAACTCAGCCCAGCAGCACTGGCAAGCTTTAAATCCTGTCAGCAGCACTCTGAAGAGTCTCTCTGAGAAAGAGCCAAGATGCACACAGTGCACTGGGAACATTAACAAGCGGGAACTACACTGTCCCTTCAGTACAAAATGTTTTCTTCAACTGAAAAGAAAAAAAAGTAGCAAAAAGAAGTGATCTGAAGTTTGAATAAACTTGTTACATTTTAATCTGTGAACTCATGTCATTTTTTCCACACTTTCCTTAGAGAGAAGAATTCCACAATTTAAATAAAAAAGTTCTATTTTCTTGTAAAAATATTGACGTTGACAGCACAACCCAGAATCCTCCCACATGCCCCCTCTGGCTGCCCTGCAGCTGGTGGGACAGGCACTGCTGTGGCCAGGGCCTGGCAGCACCCCGGTGCCAGCAGGAACACCCCCTGCAGGGAGGCACACCGACTCCCAGCCTGCTGCCACAGGGTGGGAACAGCACCGCCTGAAGCCCTGCCTCGCCACCCCAAGGCCCACAGAGTGCATCACATTTTGCCCGTCTTCCCCAGGGCTGCAGTGCAGAGATGTTGAGAAGGTCAGATTTAACTTACTGGTGGGATTTGGAAGGGATTTAAATTACTGCTGTACAGCTACCAGGGCATTTTCAAGATTGAATGCACACATTTTTTCCTGATACACTTGTCTCGGTCTGCTGGAAGTGCATTGGCATGCTCTCCCTTAAAGGCATCTGACTCAAGCCTATATGGGAATTTGCTCTGGTTAATGCTTCAATCTGCAGGTTACTATGCCTGCAGCTGAGCTGGCTCTGGGTGATCTAACCTGCTTCTCAGCTGTTCGTGTTCACCGCAATAAGCTCTTTTAACTGGGTTTGCGGGGACGCAGTGGGATGTGAACCACAGTGGCTCACACAGCTCACTCTGCTCTGCTGCAGCAGGAATCACAGCAGGCAGGTGAGACGTGTCCTGCCACCGCAAAATCAGGCAAGGGAGTGTCACCAGGGTACAACAGAGACTGGCAGGGCAGAGCCTGTCTCAAAGGCAGCTGCTGGTCAGTGCAATAATGCTTATGAGTAACTCAAACCAGAGATGTAAATGCAAAAAAGAGAACTGATGAGATCAATCCCACTTATGTGACAGGCCTTCACATGTGTGACTGAATGTGCCTTCAAGGCAACTTTTAGGCAGCTCACAGAGCTGAAAGCTATTGTGGTTCCTCACTCGGGGTCACCATTCATGTCACGGGTTCTTTTCTCCCACGTTTCAGGAGCTGTTGTTGTTGTTGTTGTCTTGCACGAGAGGTTTCCAGTTGTCTTGGCTGTTTCCCCCCATGCATAAAGACTTCAACTCCACGTGTCAGAAGGCTTAAGATAGTTTCATTGTATTTGGCTCCATTCTCCAGGCCCAAGGCTTAATGCCCATGTCACGGGTTCTTTTCTCCCACGTTTCAGGAGCTGTTGTTGTTGTTGTTGTCTTGCACGAGAGGTTTCCAGTTGTCTTGGCTGTTTCCCCCCATGCATAAAGACTTCAACTCCACGTGTCAGAAGGCTTAAGATAGTTTCATTGTATTTGGCTCCATTCTCCAGGCCCAAGGCTTAATGCCTCGTATAGTGCAGCCTGGTACAATGTTCTGCTTAGAGTAGATGCTCCTCTGTCTGTGTCTGATACTAAAGTGAAGTAGCTGATAACTAAAAACCAGCTTCTTCTTACCATTGGTTAGATAGAGCAAACAATATCTCTATGTTTTTGGAACGGGGCAGAGAAACACCAGCTATGCCCCTGAGAACAAGACACAGCTCAGATTGTTTACAGAATCTCTGGTGGGAAAAGTAATCTTTTCCCTTACGAAGAAGACGTTAGCAGGCATGCTGCTAAGAAATTCAGAAAACCCAAAATCACAATCACCACAGAAAGCAATCATTTGAGAGTGTTTAGGGGGCAAGTGCAGCTAGCAAGAAATCTGGCAAATTTGCAAGGAGATGCTCAATTGCACAGTAGAAGAGCAAATGCTGTTCATCAGGATGTATGACATTTAGAAGTATTATGTATTAACTGTACAAGGCCAGGTTAAGGGTGGGAAAAGAAAGAAGCTAATTACCTGTTTTGACTTAGTCCCAGCAAAGCTTGTATCAGGCTGCAGACTTTCTGTTTTGTTACTGCTCCCTGTAGCCTTCTGGGTCCCACCCAGCCAGGAACTGCTGGAATATGCCCTTGTGGTTGAAGTAATAATGACCCATCCCCTAAAGGCCCCTTGTGTCAGAGGATGCATGAAGGAAGGAAATTAAATTTAAACAACTTTTTACATCTGCAGGGGATTTCCACACCATCTAGATTCCCAGGAAAGCTCTCAAAAAGACTGCCACTATCTGAGCACTAGCAGCAGTACCCTGACTTTGTGCTGGGCAGACGCTCTCAGAATTTGGACTGAAGAAAACCCAATGGGGACAGAAAAAAAAAAGTTGTCAAGTGGTAGTTTATCAAAATTTGTTCTTGGCAACAGTGCTGTTCCTTACGTCCTCTACAGAGACTGCATTTGATTTGGTATGAGGATACAAAGCTAATCAGGATCACATTAGCCAGGAACTAAGCCTAGTGGCATTACTCCAGATGAGAGCTCTTTTTCCTACACATAGATCAGCTTTGGGTTGACAATTCATTAGTCCAAGCTGAATATGTTAAACAGTGAAAGGAAGAGAATAATGAGAAATTTTACACACAGAGAAGCACTGGCTCTGAGTTCCTGAAAGCAATTTCAATTTTTTTTTTAAGAGGCATTTTATCACAAGATACATCTAGTTTTAAAGGAAGTAAAGGTAATATGAAAGTATTTGTGCTGCAGTGGTAGCACAGCCCTGCCCAGGCATTACAGCTCAACTCTTTTAATGCTCAGAGCTGCCTACAGCATCCTGAGTTCCCTCTGGCATGTGGGACATCACTAGGAGAGGAGCCCTTATGCTGTCTGGGATGAGGACAAAGCAGAACTGACAGCAAAGGACTGGCCCATGGAATTTTACTGTTGCTGATGGCCAAATGCTAGCCAGTGCACATCTTTGCCACTCTCTGACAAAAATGCTAGTTTGTTAAACAGGGACAGTAGTATTTCCCTGCCATATAGAAGTCTTGCAGGTGTAAGTGAACAAATTTTTCAGAAGGACCCATGGGGGTATTAGAAAAACACTGCCAGTGTTATGAAATATCACGTGCCTTTCCAGCCAGTGTAGACTTGCAGGAAGCCAGGGAGCTGCAGCCCTCCTGCTAGCCACTGCTCCATCTGATGCAAAAGCTCCTGCTCCCAGGGGCATGGCCACCTTATCCTCGCCCTCTGTGTGTGGTGGCCACATCCTCCTGTTTACAGCAGTGTATAAACAATGAATAATAGTATAGGTAGGTTGGTTATAAATTAAGCAAGCTACATTAAAATTGATTTTGGATTGTGGGGGGAAAGTAAGTTATGAGGTGTTACAGTTGCAAACATTTTGGTTTATACGTTACTTCCAAGAAGAAAAATATTATGCTAAATGAAAAAGAGGTGTCAACCAATCGGCTCTCCTGATGCCTGTCCCTTCCTCAGTAGTAATAGTCCCATCGTGCTGTTTTACAAGGCAGTAAGCCAGTCACCAAGTGGAGAAACTACCAGAATAAAGTTCTCCTGGTTTATGCCAAGGAGGGGACCAAATTATGGCCTTGTAAAACAGTGTGATAGTGCTATTATTGTGTGGGTGCTACAAACCGCTTAAAACAGTGTTTTGAAGAAGTTTTTCAAAATATTCTCAGGAGCTGCTCAGGAGAGAGAGTCTGTGATGCCGAGTCATGTAAAGCAAGCAGGAGACCTCAGATCAGTGAATGTCTGCTAAGGAAAGGTATTCGTGAGTCAGGACCCAGTGCAATGCTGCATTCCTTGTTGAAGGCTGGACCAGGTTCAGGCTGGGGCTTGCCAACATTTCCTGTGAGATTTTCAGTCCTTTCTCATCCCTTGGTATAACAGACATCTTACAAGAATAACTGTTATCTCAATTTTTAAAAAAATTAACTGGGGCATCAAGAGCAAGGACCTTTTAACTGTTCTTGACCACTGGTGCAAAATGCCCCATCTTGCCTTTCGTAGGCTGCCCAGGCCTCCCTGCAATACTAAGGCTGAAAGGAAACATTTTCCTGAAGCATGCTAAGATGCAAACAATGATAAAATCAGAAATAAGCTCCCTAGCCCAGTGATAAAAAAAAGTAGTTTAGCGTAAACCTCAAGAGCAAAATCTAAAACTAACTAGGTGGGGGAGCAGAGCAATGATAGCTCAGAGGACTTCTAATCAAAACCTTCTTGGAGGAAAAATGAAGTCTCAACCAAAAAAATGTCTGCTTGTGGCAGAAAATGTTACATTTCCATTGGAAATAATGTAAATGTCTTCCTGACAAACCAAAACATGTGGGCCAAGAGGAAGTACCAAAATTCCCATTTTGGTAATGCTGTTGACAGCATGAGGTCTGAAATGCAGCTGTCTCATGGCTCATGGGGCAGGACCATGCCATGTGCAGTCTCCTGTGAGACACTACAACCAGGGAGATTTTTAGGGCTTACACTGTGTTTTGAAAGAGAAGGCTGGGATGCAGGAGAGAAATTGCAGGTCATAGAGAGAGCCCATGTTCAGGAGAGAAATCCTTGCTAGCACTAGCAGGTCAGTGGAAATTGCAAAACATAAGCATGGCAGCTCACCAAACCTCAGGTAGAGATCTGCAAATGACAATAAAGCACTCCCTGACATGCAGCAAACACACAAACTTTTCCAAAGCCTGGAGGCTGGGGACAAGACAGACTGAATCTCTTTAGTTTATAAATCAGCACTTACTTATTTCTTCAATCTTTGAAAATGTGGCTTGCAAAGGAGCTAAAGCATATTAATAAACAAATATCAATCTTTATGTGTGGAATGTCCGCTTGCATCCATGACTTATGTGTTCATAGGCAAGCAAAGACAAAGTAGGATGGCACTGAAGCAGAGGAGAAGGCAGATTTAACTCATCTAATATTTGTAAACATACCAGAGAGGAAATCTTACTGCCTTTAATTCTACGCTCTGCTTCTTTGTTGCCTCCATTAAATTAAATTCCTTTGTTGCCTCCATTAAATTAAATTCCCAGATAAAATTACCAATGGGCATATCTGAGACTTTTTAAAATAACTTCAGTACATAAGGAATCTGGCAGACCTTCAAATAAAACAAACAATACCCAAGGAAACCTATTCATTTTAGTAGCATCCATGGATGATGATAGGGAAAGCAAAGCTCTGATGCTTAAAAGCTCGGCAATATTGTTCAAAAAGAAGGCATAAACAAGGACTGCTCACATTGTCCAAAAAATGGTAAGGATGAAATAAGAAACAGGATTTTGTTCAAGGCTTCAGTGTAATTATATGCTTTACATCTCTTTCAACGCAACACTTTGTTTAATCATGGGAATGTTCTAGCAGACTTACAACAATATTTCCATGCTGTACATTTATTGTAGCTGCTCATTAAGTCAAATTGCTAGCACATGAAGTCATGTGGAAAAAAAGAAGGATTTAAGACATAACATTTGCAGGATGCAAACATGAGAAGTGAAGATTTTTTCATCAAACTCCAGTTCATAGTCAAAGCAAAATTCCAATGAGCATGCAGAAGCAAGCTAAAGAGAGGGAGACTGCTATCAATTTGAATACGATTTTACATTCAGTTAGCACATTACAGCTCTTGCCAGGCTGGTTGTGATATATTTATGTGGTGCTATTCATATGAAAAAAAAAATAAAAGCATAATAGGTAGCAAAGCTCTAAAAGTTTTAAAAAATAGCAAGCAAAAGAAGCATTACTGCAACCAATCTTAATAATTAACAAAGTGCTGTTATTCTCACACGAACAATAATCTGTGTAGAGACTCCATATTAAAGGTCTCTGCAAAAAATTGTAAACCACAATGTAATTAAGCAACAACAACAAAAAATAGTTGGAGTGTTGTGGTTTGGTGGTGTATTTTCCTCTTGATTTGTTCTCTGGTTGAGCTACATTTGCATTGCTGCTGCTGAATTTTGAGTCTCAGTGTTTCCTTAGTGCACAGAGCTATATTTCACAAGTTAAGCAGACATGAAACTGAAAGCCATGCTGCTCATTGTCCTCCTTCCCCTAAGCAGTTTCCATCTCCCCTTTGCAGAGGAACTGGAGCTCAAGCCCAGTGAGTGGCCACAAAAGGAGGGCAGCAGACCAGTTTATCCACAGTGAGAATGGCAGCTGCTCCCCAGGCCAGCCAGAAATCTGCCCTCTGCCCTTAGCTACTGCTAAGCTGGGGACCAACAAAGTAAGCTTTAGCCAGGTAAAGTATCACAGGATTTGAGGAGGGGCAGGAAGAAAGGTGAACTGTGGGAACTATATAATTATGTGTGTATATACATTTTACAGAGGAAGTGAAGACCTGTGTAACAGATGGAGTTAAAAAATTGGCAACATAACCCTGTTGGGGAACAACAGCTGTAGCAACACTAAGAGAAACAACAGCATCCACACTCCTGCATAACACCTGCAGGGGTGGTCAGTAGTCAGACATTTCTCCTGTTCAATTCATTACAGTGTGACCAAAATATGTAGCTGAAAGAAGGCCCTTTTTACTCCCTGGTGCTTACTATTTGTTGTTCAGTGCAGCAGAAGGGGGAGGCAATAGCAGCTGCAGGAGCAATATTATGTGTTAAGGTGAAATAGAGTTTCTGAGAGGTGAGTCCCTCTCTCTAGGTATGCTACATTGGCTCAACATGCATGAATGTAAGAGTAAAAAGGGCAAACAGCAGTTAAGTACAGAAAGGAGGCCACACTACCAAGACAGCAGTTAAGAAGAAATTGGAAACTTCCCATCACTTCCACACTCCTGGTCTGCTAGGACAGCAGCTACTGAGATCCCTGAGCCATGCCATCTGGAAATCTCCAACAGGGCACACAAAAATAAACAAGAAATAAAGGACCATCTGCCTTCCTCTGATCCAAGCAGCATCACACAAATGGTCACCTGCCTCCTTTGGGCAGCTTAGCAAGCAGTCCCCAGGCATGTTCTAGAACCACTGGTATTTTTAGGTCTTTATTCCAGAAAGCATTGTGTCCTGCCTTCCTCTGCTTCAGTATGCCTCTTTCTCTTCTGTCCCCAGCCTGCAAAGTTCACTTACCATTTTAGCAAGAGTTTCACACCAGAAGATCATGTGTTATCTCAGAAGTTCAATCACATTTTTCTTGCAAAGTAAATAATGTTTGCTCTTTTTTCCTACATGATCAGTGGATTTACTAAGAAAATGGGTGTTGATGATATGCTGATGGACATGACAGGCTCAGGACACTTGGATTTAATCTTGTGTTTTTCATTAGCCTATCACTGTCAATTCTAGAAACCCAAACACAAAGCAACACCCAGAGACTAAGGTGCTGCTTCATGTTCATCTCTTTGTGCAACAAAGCAGACTTGCACAGATAAACCAGCCTGGTAGCTGTGTGCATTGCTGAGCACACTTCTCTGCTGCCCTGAAAGCAGGTTTGTGCCCAGTGACCTTCACCAAGACTGTGCTCCAATTGCCACACCTCTTTGTGAACCACCTCAATGTCTGCTGTATCACAGCTAGGTATTGGTAATATTACAGTCAATTTGTTTTCAGGTGGAATGACTCTATTTTAGACAGCATTTTTTCAGAGCATTGATGCATTTGTCCCTTTAATCCCTGGAATGTATAAGCACAATGAATTGAAAATTTTAAAATTCCCACAGAGTAATTTTATTAGCTGCTGAAATACATTAGGATTCCTGGACTTTGAACTGGGAAAAATGATAATAAGCCTTTCCTGAGAGTGGAATTTTTTTTCTGATGTTAGATTAAATTATCTTTGTACTGCTTTAGCTCTAGTGGTACATAAATAGCTCTTTCTTAGTCTGCCTTTATGTGAGAGGACAGTAAATAAAGGTCTCTTTTTGATCTAAGTTACTCATTGCATGGTGATGGTTAGCCAGATGATGGCTGTTGTTGGGCAAACTCCAAGAAAAGAATCCAAGTCTCTGATCTTTCCTCCCATTTAAGCCTAATTTTTTATGGTTGCTGTTGTACCTGGAAAACCTGTAAGGAATCACAGGGAGAGGGAGGGAAGTGAGGTTGAAGAAATCTCTGGTGACTTTGCCTGTGCTTCTTGGTTCTTCCAGCAGTCTGTGTAAGCCTTTGTGGACAGGCTGTGTGTGTGCTCACGCAGCCCTGGTGCTCTGTACAGGCACTTAGAGAGAGCAGAGGGACGGCAGCACTGGGCTGGCCTTACCCACACACCGTCCCGTGCTCAGCATCAAGGACTGAGTACCCTTGACTTCTGCTGACTGTGAAGCAACTCTGCGACATTTTAAACAGATTTGAAGGTATATGCAATCACTGTTCCCAACACTAATCAAAATTAGGCTTAGCAGGAAGCTATACGGCTGTTAATCAGTGAGAGTGGAATTTCTAGGATAAAACCCTGTCACCGGACCTTTATCATGCAGAATTGAATGTTGGAGGTTCACATTCATATCTATTTTGTATTTTTTCTTTTTCAGTCATATATTGTTGCTGAATCTTCACTATTACATCTTAAATCTAGCCTACACTTTCTCAGCCTTAAATGATATAGTTTTTCAGTTGCTGATGTATTTCACATGCCTTTATTTTGTACTTAGTGCTTGAAGGCAAGTTAATACTAAATCCCTCAAACATTTACTCTCCCTCTGAATAAAACATGGTGAAACTGCAAGTTCTAAATGGCCCCAGATTTGAAACAAGAGCTCACTTCTCTAGCTGAACACTACCTGTGAATCAGTTGTAGGATGAATAAGAATAGGAAAAACATGCACAGAAATTATCCTAAGTGCCCTGTATTTCCCTCATGTTCTGCAGCTTCCCTGGCTGTGCTCTAGCCTTCCCATCTTCCTTGTTGAAGACTTCACTGAAAGCTGTTCTGACATTGAGGAAAATCAGTCTTCCATTGTTCCAATGATTCCAGAAGTTGTTGGAACACATATAAAGACTGGAAAGAACAGAAACTTTGTCCTTTTATTAAGATAATTATGCGAAGACTGCATGATTTTTATCAAGTCAATTGGATTACTGATATATTTTCAGATATTTTAAAGCTTGCTTTTTTATCTCTTTAGAGCTGTTGATGCATTATTTTATCCAGATCCTCAGGATATATATTGATCCATTATAATTTGATTTTGGAACTGGCAAAACCCATAATTTGTTCCTTGCACTGCTCTTGTCTAGTCCTCAGCAATATTAGTCTTAAGTACTCCCTAACTACTCATTCTAAAAAAACCATCCCAGAGAGTCTTTTTTGCTAATATTAAGCGTTTGTTTCACTTCACATCTTCTCAAGGTGGCTTTCCAACTGAATGCCACCTCCTACCTCTGCCAAGCGAGCAACAGAAGCTATAGGTGAAAAGGTGGTGTATTAATACACACGCAATGCAGAATTAACCAATGTTAACCAGTGTAGTAAACACTTGCAAAAGGAAAAGAAAAAAAAGAAAACAAAACAACCAAAACCCCAAACAAACAAAAAACAACAACACAAAACCCAAACCGGAACAAAACTCCAAACAAAACCTTCCAGTATTTTGCATTAGCCAGCCATTTTATGCTGAAGTGCTGTAAAGGAAAAATGTTACCATAAGACTCCAAGTGCCACTACCTCTCAAGATCATACATGGAATGCAAAGGTTAAGAGTGGGTGGTGACAGGCTACAGATGTACTAATTTGGGTATATTAAACCACCACAGATGATCCATACAGGATGTTCAGGGGACAATAGAATCTAGTAACTGATTTCAGCATGGATGTGATCCATTCACACCGATGTGACTATGATTAAAATAATCTGATGCTCAAAAAAGGCATTTAATAAACAAACATTCTGGTCTATGGCTGTGACAATGAGATGTAAAGTCTACCTGTCTTTTCAGAAGGCTCAGCAATGTTTGCCTCCATCTGCATGGCTGCTGGAAAGGGTGTCTGTTTAACCTGCCCAGAGAACCTTGCACAAACATGTTCCAACATTTAAAGGGCTCTTTCTTTTTCATATTGATGTGATACACAACCTCAATGCCCGTCCTCAGCCCAGGACTGCTCTTTGGACAGTGGCACAGAGGCAAAAGCAGCAGGAAACTCTGTCAGTGAGCACATTAACACACAGGATGGGTTTGAGTCTGTAACAAAGAGGCGGCACGCCTGGACTGTGAGACTTTACACACTGTCATAGCAGGTAACTTCAGATCCTCTGGAGCAACAGCAAGGCAGTCTAACCTTTCCACACTCTCAAACCAGTTAGGAAGATTTCAGAGCTATGGGTATAAAATGCATATAGAACAGAGGAAGGGGACAAGGGAACTGAGAACAAGAGATTATCTGATTAGAAAAATATCAGAAGCAGAGACTCACATGTGAATTGCAAAAGGAATTGAATATTTTTTGAAAAAAGATTTTGCTAAGGGATTTTTTTTTATAAATGGAAAATGCTTCAAGTTCAAACCATGTTAAAAAGCATAACCATATGGGACAAGAGAGCAACTGCCGCACTGAAATATTTTCTTAAGAAATGAACATTCATACTCAATCTGTGCTATATCAAAATAACATTTCTGTATATCAGCTTAGTTCACAAGTGCTTCTGAAAGGGGATCATTGTTTGTTCTTTCCAAAGTCATTTTTAGCTGGAGACATCATTGCTCACTCTTCCTGGTGACACATAGTACACTGGATCCTCATAAGCAGAGTATAATATCCCTTTTCTGGCAATGAAGGGGGCATTGGCCCCTCAATATCGCCTGAAGAAGGAGAAAGTAAGGACTATGTCCTGTCTACATAGCTTCAATATTTATCCATCCTTGAATTAAACAGTCAAGTATAACATGTTAAAAATAAACTGTTCAAGATCTTGCTCATAAATACTTTATTTATGGCTTTGAAAATATAAGTTGGAATGTCAAACTGAAATATGTCCCACACTTATAATCATAAATTATACAGCACACCATAAATTTACTGGGCACTTTACAAATACAGATATATTCCCTGTCTCAAAAAATTTAAGTCTAAATTTCAGGCATGACAAACAGAAGACATGGCAGAGGACAGTGTTTCAAGACAGGTATCATGAGAAAAGGGTAAGCAGTGTCTGAAGTGATGGGTATAAAGGTACTAGAGAGAGAATGTGAAGTAAAGGTCTCCTTTCAGGTGCAGGAGAGTTTTAATTCCCAAAGAAGGGGAAAATACTTCTCTGGAGGTCTTAATTTACATGCTTACTGATAAGTTCTCTTGCTGAGAGTTTGATTGGAACTTGTTTATGTTTTGATTGTTAATAGATTATTCTTCTAAGTAGACGTACAGAAGGACACTGAATTTACAAGTGACAGCTTTTGGCGTAGTAACAAAGTTAAAAAGCTCAGAGCTCAGCCAGGGGTGGCAGAGGACTTTGCTTTGTTTGCTGTGCGTTCTCAACTGGGAGAGCCCATGCCAAGCACTGGGAGGAGTCCTGATCATGGTGCAGAGCTCATTTCATAGGAAGTATGGAGAGAACCAACAGCACGGCTACAACTCTGGCTACACAGGAACCTGGCTGGTGCCAGCCTCCCAGATCTGATCCCAGGCAATTTCTGGCTAGCCAAAGATCTGGGTTGATAGCACTGGGCAGTGTGGGTGTGCTGTAGGCTGGGGCCTAGCCCTGTAGACCTCGGTGGATTTGCAGAGGGCTGACACTTCTTCCATGGGCCCATTCTCTACCAAGGAGTAGAGTGAGCTTTCAGTGAGGCAGCAGATGAAGTTTGCACTGGGATTAAACACTCTGGACCTCAGAAAGATGAACAATAAATACTTGGAGCTCAAGGCTGAAGAAACTCCATGTGAAGTGCTTTGAAGTCTTTTCTTCCCAAAATATCAGCTAAAAGCACAAAGAACTATACAACTTGTCTTTGTTGGTCTTTTCATCCTGTGCAATAACACATCAATTTCCTCTTCTTGGTAGCTTGGAACTGGTAAAAAGCCAGAGCTGTTAGTCCATACGCAGCAGCAGTGTTTTAACTAAGGTACCTCATGGGAGACATCGACCAACTGCAGCTGCATCAAGGCAGGAGGCTGCTGTAGACACCTGAAACCCTCGTGCAGTGTCTGTGGGAGCTCTGTAGCCCTCCAAGGTTAGGCATGGTTCACCATAGCACTTGGAATTACTCTAGACATCCTTATTTGAGCACCATATTTCTCATATGGTGTCAAACAAAAGCAAAAGAAGGTTTAAACAAAAAACACTATAACCCAAGGAACTGGAATGATACTTTACTTCAGCTATTGTTCCTGACTACAACGAAACAGTGACAAATCTAGATGAATGCTCAAGCTACAAAATGCCCTGTGTATCTACTAGCAGCTCAAGTTGCTGAACCTTTTGAAAAGGCCTCTTGTGCAATTATCCCTACCTCAGCTTTAGCCTCATTTTGTTATCACCTTATTGGTGATATGTCGAGTACTTGAGTGATGAGAGAGATAGAAAGTTGCCAGAAGTGTACAGACCGGTCTGAGCCTTGGGTCTGATGTGTCTCAGAGGTGTTGGACAGACATGAGCAGGACACATGAAAAGACATTGTGTAAAGCATTCTGGCAATTGATACATTTTGTCAATAGAGAACTCTTCACCTCATCTGTTTGACTGGATTTCATAGCCTGTCAGCTACGACAAAGCTCCCAGCATGGCTTCTTCTTCCCAGAAAAACAGCTTTTCACTGCTGTCAGTAGGAATGGCGGGTCAGGTGTGCTTGCAGTACAGGGGACACTCGCCCCTCCTGATGGCAAGGCACAGCCATTGCTTCTGCTGACCTGATAAAATGTCTGAGGCTGAAATATGCATGTAAAGGGTTCTGTGCTTGTTGGTGGACACATAGGAATGCAAATGGTTTGCTTCTATGAAGAGAGACACTTTGGACAATTTTTTCAGATGCACAGATTTCAATGATACCTTTTGACTTCTAGTGTGAGATCACAGCCACTTTTAGCATATACCCCTTTAAAAAAAGACATCAAGTTTGCAATTACCAGCACAAATGAGGCTTGACTACAGATCCAGGCTACCTTCCCTTTTCTTCATCAACATGTGGTTGATAAAATCACTGTTGTCCTGATTTACTATCTTAATTTGTTACAGAGACTAAGCTAAAAGCTATTTTAATTGTTTATCCCCATCTCTGTCCCTTCTGTTTAGTTCTAACCAATGGTTAAGAGAGATGTATTGATCTCTCACTACTGCCTGCTAGGAGTGCAAAATGTCTAATTTGCTATAAGTCAGGAGGCCAAAGCATCATGGCTCCACAAATATGAGTTTATATAGTTTTCCAATTGCTGGATCCTGGTGCTGATTCCCAAAGACATACACCATGGTTCCCCTGAGCAAATTAAGAAAGAACTATGCTTTACAGGAAATTCTCATCGTGAATTGTACAACAAAATTTGCTATCCAGAGATTTTTTCAAAATTTAACAGTTACAACGGCTTTGTTTTACCTGGGACAATGTTGGTGCTAGCTACAACAAGTCTAATACTGGCTGTATGGAGGAACAGGCAGAATAGAAAAGACTGCTGCTCCCTGATGCAATGAAGGGCTGAAGCAGATACCTGATCAGACAGTGATACCACAGAAACTGCCTAGAACGCATTACTTTGGTTTTGCAAACTGAAGAAAGAAATTCATACAAAAACTGCTAATATGCTAAATCCTGATCTATAGACTTGAATACTGGGACTTAGCACGACAGTGGTGGATGAGGCTGTCAGAGCAGCTCTTGGCCTCCTACAGATGGGAGCAAAGGAACTGCTTCCATTAGATCACAACTGTAACACAACTGCCAAAGCCCCCACTTAGATGAGTTTAAAATATCCAGTTTTTCAGTATGAGAAAGCTTTATGGGAATAGGTTGATTTCCACAAATTCATCAGGAAGTGTTTGAAATACACAACTTCTTTTCCCCACTTCGGTTAACCTTTAGTTGCTCAGATTGTGACAAAGTTTGTGTAACACTGTAATCTTCATAGAGAAAATGCTAAATAGTTACATACTATGAACACAATGTATAATACAGGCTAATTTAATTTTCAAAGTTCCACAGAACTACAACACTAATATTGAAACAATTTTTTAAATACTACCACAGTAATCAAACCCTGTCAGACTTTTGTTTAATGGGAACATGTTAGCATTTTATTCTGTTTTGGAATAAGTTTTGTCTGAAACCATTGGAATTTCCTTTAGAACAGAAATCCTAGTTACCAACCATTTTTGTTCCCATTGTTCCTGCATCCCAGATCCCAGCACCCAGCGGCTAAATTTCTTTTCCAGTGTATGTCCTTGTTCCACCTCCCCATGCTCACAAGTCCTGCTATGTAGGGTCTCATGGGCTCTGTTTTTGAGAAACAGCCTCTGCAGACAGCATGGGCCCGCAGCCCACTCTTTGGAGAGCAATTGTATTGTGTTAGGTTCCTGTGCCCAGGGCTCTCTTGCAGCACAGACATTAACCATCCAGAACCATTTATCCCAAGCAGAGTCCCTGTGGACTACATTATTTAGAATCCTAGGGTCAGGGGAGCTGATAAGTAATTAATGAGGGAAGAATAAATCATGCTTAGTCCCTGTGCTCCTCAAAATGAGGATCCATTTCTCGCATAAAAACTACTGGCCAGGTGCACACAGTGGATGATAGCGGCACTAGATAAAAATGTAAACCAGAAATAGTTGCACTTAAATTCATCTCAATAACAAGTGAAAAGTTCAGACCCAGTCTTTCTGTTCTCATCCATGTCCCTGGGCACTGTGTGAAAAAACTTACTTTTGCTCTGTTCTGATACAAATACAAAAAAAAAAAAAAAAAGGCAATTATTATAAAATCAGAGTAAAATGAAATCAGATTCTGTAAACAAAACACCCAAGGAGATTAATCAAAGTTAGCCCCACTAGGATAATGAGGGTCAGTGGTTAAAGACAGATGACTACAGATTCTGTAGCAAGACACCCATATTGATTCCATTACAAGCACAGGTGGAAAGACGCCAACTTCCTCACTGCAGCTGGAGCAGATGATGGCAAATCTCCGATTCTTCCCTAGGCAGCCACAGCACTGACCAGCAGCTTGGCATTTGCACCCTCTGCTACCAGTGTTTTCAGATCAGAGTGCTACTGCTTTCACTGCTGACAGCAGGCATCCAGGTTCAGAGTGGGATCACTACAATTTAAAAAAGTTTCCTTAAAGTTTACGATGGTGGAGATGTCACAAAACATTTGGCTTTTGATGTGAAGCAGTGCAAATGCTGTAATCATATTTACAGGACATGATTGATAACATGCTGCATATGAACTCCTTCCTTTAAACTTTCCCATAAAACACATTCATCTGCCATTTCCCAATCTCAACTACCAAAGGATCGAAGTGAAAAAAGAAAAATTAAATAGGTTCAAGCAGGGCAAACAGGCCCTAAACAACTGATCAGAAGATGGAAGTTCAGCTCCAAATTTGTTTG
The DNA here is from genome assembly GCA_013396995.1 of Dicaeum eximium. Taxonomy (NCBI): domain Eukaryota; kingdom Metazoa; phylum Chordata; class Aves; order Passeriformes; family Dicaeidae; genus Dicaeum; species Dicaeum eximium. Next base: position 223,260 of record VWZP01008546.1, read on the forward strand.
ATGAATTATTATATTCTTTTTCAAAAGTCTGTGTAAAATTGAGGTTTCAGAGGGTTTTATCTTTGCTAGTTTCACTGAACAAACTAGACTCACATCCATATAAGATTAACGTGAGGTCCCAATAAATACAAAGTCCAACAGCAAGTGTTCACTTGATTACCTGTTCTCATTGGCCACTCCTGAGCTCCACCGCTGTACAGGGATCTATGGGAGATGATGTAGAGAAGGCTATAGAATTCTTGAGCTTCTTTGCTTCCTGACAGTACTCTCTTATTAGCTGCAAATCACAGAAAATTATCCTAAATCACTTCTAGGTTATAGCCAGCTCTGCTGGCAGGGAATCAAGGAGCACTCTGTTACCATTTTGTCTCTGTGGCTGGGAGGTGATAATCACGGGCTAATCACAAGGGCAGCAGGGAGCCCTGTTAGATACTAAACATTTCCACTGCAACAGTAGGCACCGAAGTCTTGGTTCAGGGAGGGAGCATTTTACAACAAAGTCAATCAGTTGTGCTCACTTATCTTGTTTGAAACTCCCCTTCAACACCATACAGGCAAAGTCTGACCCTTGTAGGACACATGAATTTGACCAGGTCACACAACAGGAAACACATTCAATTCTTGTAACTGGAGTACGATGGAACAATTAAACCAACAGTAAAAATGCAAATTTGTCATAGTGAAGGAAGAACATGGTAAACAAACTCGGATGGAATGGAACATCTTAAAACCCATTTGTGTTGCATTAGAATTTCACAGGATTCTGAGATTAAGGCAACCAAGTAGCACATATTAGAAAACTCCAGATGCAAAAGAAACAAATTCAATTTTTGTGTCATAGAGAAAGGTATTATTTTGCTATAGCATATTTGAATCTACAGCCAAGAATGTCTAAAATACACTATAAACCTTTGGGCAAATGGTAGATAAAGTTGAAGCAAGACCATCCTCTCAAAATCTCGCATGTGGTAAAGTTGTGCTGCACTCATTTAAGATTACTTTGTGTAGCAGAAGGACATCCCAGATGTTCAGATAACAAATGTTTTCAAAGCACTTTGAAGATGAGGCACATAAATACAAGGTCTCATTATTAGATATTAGGAAGACTAATAAAAATAAATACAGTTTGTACTAAGGAACATCTGAAGGCTTTTTACAAGGTACAACATGGAGGTCTTTTCAAAGCAGTGATTTATTTTTTCACATTACTTTTATTCATTAGCAGAGTTGACAATTAATTTGAAAATTTCTGTTTCATTCAATCTAGCAGTGTCACATATTTTTTGCCAAAGAAAGACACAACTACTCAGACAGTGTAAAAAAGCTTATAAAAAACTAGTAGATGGAGAAGTTCATTCAATGACTAGCAGCACTGATTGGATCCAGAGCCCCAATAAAAATGGATTGCCAATATACACTCTTACCTTTAAAACATCTCAAATACTACATAAAGAAAGGGAGACAAGGGAGCAATAGAGCAAAATGTAGAAAAACAAAATGAAAGCCATACACTGAGCATCTCAGTTTCGAACAGTTGTGTGAAAACATCTGGAAGCTGCAAATCCTGGAGAACCCAGCAGTGCCCTGGTCTAATGTTTCACCCAAGAACACCATATTTGGTTTCTATTAACTAGATAAAGAACAGGTACAAAACAAAGCGTAGAACGTCAAATATAGCACATGCATGAGCTGTATTTCTGTTGGCTTCATTACAAATTAATCTATTTTCTATGCAATCAGGGAAAAACGTCCTACTGACTTGGGCTGTGGGAGCAACACACTGCAAAATTCCTTTGTTTTATGGAGAGACGTTTGGATCTCACACCCTGAGGCTTACATCAGTGTGATCTTTCAGCCATGTCCCTACAGTTACTGTAAATGTATACTGTATCTAGACAGACTCTTATTTTTTGCTGTGATGATTATATGTAAAAAAAAATTTGATAGAAGGGAAGAAGGGAAGTTCAAGAAGGGAAATTCCAGTAAGGTCACAATGTCTTTGAAGTAAGAAATACACTGATAGACATTAAAATTTTATGAGGTTTCCTTTACTGGTAGAGGACAAAGGCCTGTATTATTTGATAGACCTAAAGTGATACAAAGGGCAAATTTAAGTATCACCTATATGAAAAAAATTGAGAATGCAACTCAAAATGGACTGGGAAAAGAATGTACTGTCCTGTGCTTTGTATGAGGCAATTCTTGTGAATACTATTATTGTAAGAGAAATCTCTTCACTGAAACACAAGACAGGACATCCTCAGAAAGAAGGATAGTGCAGGGAGTAAGGAAGTGGAACCAAAGCAGATGCCAAATAATTGTCAGTTGGATCACAGAATCATAGAATAAGCTGTATTGGAAGGGACCCACAAGGATCATTGAGTCCAACCCCTGGCCCTGCACAGCACCATCCTCAAGGGTCACACCAGGTGCATGACAGTATTGTCCAAACTCTTCTTGAGCTTTGTCAGGCTGATGACCTCACTTCTCTGGGGAGCTTGTCCCAGGGCCCAACCACCCTCTGGGTGAAAAGCCTTTTTCCAAAAATGACCACTTAGAGAAGTGAGAGCCAGAGCATGTAAGGACAGGACAATACTATGGGATGCAAAGACCTAGATGTTCTTCCTATTCTGGAGGGAGGGTGGGTATGTTGTGGACAAAACAAACAAATACTTGTTTCTATGATTTAGACATAAAAGATGGCATGATGTAAAAAAAAAAAAACAAAACACAAGCAGTTTTCTAGTAAAAGAGAAGTATAGAAATACATGGAATATTTTAGTGGAATATTTTAGGAAAGTCAAATTAGAGTTAGGATTATATGGATGATGAAAAGCTATTAGGAATGCATTATTTTGTGTGTGTGGTGCACACATATAGGACTAAAGATCCACAATGAAGTCACAGATTCAGTTCTTTAAAATGAAGAATACCAGAACGTGGGGTCACTTTTGTACATGCCTTAGGATATTGTGAGGGCTGCTAGTCATCACTGTGTCTCATTCTCAGTGTTCAGCATGTGTCTTCTGCATAATTCAGAGACAACTTTGAAGACAGAACTGATGAGTTTCTTGCATGTCTCTGTTTTCCTTCTCATTATAATACTTGAGTGCTTCACAAACTGCATTTACACCAAACCTATGAAGCAAGGGACTACTATAGGACACGGAAGTTGAAGCACAGCATATTAATGTCCAAGAGGATCAGAGCCTAAGTGAGTAGCTAAAGTGAGGTTCCTAGATTTTTTTTCAACTTTTTTGAATTAGCAGGAATTTTACATTTTCCAGATGACCCTTCCATTCACTTTCACAGCTCTTGTGAGTGCTCTGCAGCTCTGCACAAAGCAATAAGCTGCTAAATTCTTGACAGTATGATGCACATTCAAGGTGTTAAGAGAGAGAATTCAGTTGTCGGTGACAGAATTTTATCATCTGACTCTCCCTGAGTCAGTAAACATCTTCCAGTTTCCTCAATAATGAGGGCTAAAAAACCCCTACAGACAACAAAGTATTCCATTAATGACTCCAGCCCCTTGTGCATTACATTCAGTGTGCTGAACTGGCCCACTCAGATGGTTGCCAGAAAAAGTCTCCAATGCAAACTGAAAGTAGCAGTTTTCTCCTAACATTCCAACAAGTTTCCTCCCTTTCTTGAAAAATTTCTAAGATCTCACAGAGAAAAAAGTATCCAGTCATGAAAGGTGTACTGCATATTAGAGCTCCTATTGGAAACTATTTGGCAATTTCAAACCCAAGCAAGGCAGTGGTATGGAGTCTGGAAAATACTAAGCCATCATGGATTCCTGTACTTCTGTTTTTCAAAAACAAAACAAACAACTAAAAGTTTACTGGTTTACTGGAAGTCAGGTTTTTTTGTTTTGACACTGTAGACTAATGAATAAAAATGGCTAATGGGATGCCGCTACACATATCTTGTGTTCTTGATTCAGCAAAATGATGTGGAAATATTGGTTGGTTTTCAAATACTAAGATGTGTTGATTATAATGAACATCTGAAGGCTATTTATGCACATATTGCTCTGACCTTCTCACAGAATATATATCTATACTCTGTATAAAGCACAGTGAAGGCTGTTTATCATACCTGTACTGTAGTATGCTTAATGACCTAATGTGGAGCAAATGAAATTCAATGGCTGTGAAAGAAGCTAATGGTCCCTTCTGGTTTTAAACTCTTATGAATCTATAGGAGGATACTAAAAAATTACAGGGGAATTTCCCTCCTGCTTGTATATGAGTATCTGGTTACATCTTTCAGAGTTCTGATTCAGCAGCTTCCCAAGAACCTGATGTTACTTGAAGCACAGAAGACCCACAATTCATGGCAACAACCACCTGAAAAAACAAACTACTCTAACTTGCTTTCAGCTAAAGAATGCTATGAGCAGTCGTTCCGATATATGAGTCAATCCTTCTGCTGTAGCTGTTTAGACATTGTGCGACTGTGTAAGATCTCACCCCCTCATATCAGACTATGACACAAAATAATTGTTGCCAGCTCCTTGTGACCACTGCTACTTCCTTCTTCCACTGGCAAACAAACATTTGTAACTTGACTGATAGCTTGAAATTACTATCCTAATAGCTGGTACCATAAATGACCATATTTTTCTGTCATTCTTATAAGACCTTCACATGTACTCCTAGAGCAAGGTTTAGAAATTGGTTATTTGCAATACAAGAAATAATTGCTTACCCAGCAGCCCTTAACAACCACTAAGTTCCTCTGTCAAGCACTGTGACATTTTGCTGATGTGGAACACTGAAATTAAAGGAGTGGAAGGACCTTCCTGCATATGGTACGAATTTAATACATGTGGATAAACCTACAGTGGGCTTCTCAGACTTCCCAGAAGTTTTGATCCAACACTGATACAAATGAAACTGAAGCTCCATTTTTATTTAGGCAGGAATTACTTTCCCCCCCCCCCCTTCTTTCTGTGTCCTCAGGCACTTTGGCCATATTCCCTAACACTACATGCCTGCTACAGCCTCCAAATTCAAGAGCATAATGAGTCATTCTGACCAAAGCTTGAGTGAGGGAAGGTGGTGAGATTCAGCACATAATACAGGTTTCATTGTAAGCTGCCTGGATATTCTGCACTTCTGCAGATCAGATGAATATTCTTTTTCTGCTCTCTGCCAAAGAACTCAACATTCCTGTACTTCACTAGACAGACTTTTAGTGTCAGCTTTTTACAACTACACGAGAACTTCACTATAATAACACCCAAGAGAAAGTGAGAGATTTCTTCTGTTTAAGTTGCTCATAGCATCTAGATTTTTGGCATATTCATTCCTCTAGATCATCCTTCACAGTCTAGCTGTGAAGCTGGAGGAAGCATGGAGGTTATATCAAGCTCCATTTTAACTCTCACTTAACATGTTGATTATTGTTATGTCACACAGCAGCTGCAGAATTGCAACATTTTCAGTCAGTTCTGTGTTCTTATCTGTAATCTGATGAATCCAGAGCACCCTGATATTTTACTTCTGAAAGGCTCGCACTGACCTGTGTATTTTTCTAATATGTTTAAATTTCAAGTTTCAAGCAGTTTCTTCACTGGTTTGTTCAAACCAATAAGCATTTGCATTTGAGGCTGTTTCCCACAACAAAAGGACAGAGTTTCTGAATGTGGTCTTTGTGCTTTCTCTTTGACCCCAGTTATTTGCTGCATAGATGACACGTCACTGCAACGTCACTGTTGCCGTTCCCTGCCTATAGTTACCATCGCCACCAATCCAGTAATTTACATTTTAGGGCCATGTCAGCCAATCACTGTTTTTTGGTTTCCTCCTTTTATATACCATGCACTAACCAAGGCTGCAAAACAACATTGAAACTCTGCAGCTCTACACAGCTCTTAACATTCTTCATTGGATCAAACAGCCAGAATTTCCTTTGTTTCATTTGTTCTCCATTTGGAAACACATTTTTTTACTAATGGCACACGTGAAGTACACAGATTCACCATAAACTTTGACAGTAGTTCTTACTTAATACAAAGCCATATAAAGATCAGATTTATAACAACTAACTAGTCTCGACTGGCTTCTCAAGTGGCACACAGCAAGCGTCAGTACTTATTCAGATAATTTTACAACTTTACACCAAATGATTACCTGTCACTCCGGTACACTGCACTCTTTTGATGTATTAGCTTCCTGTATACATTGAAAAGTATATGTAAATTTTGGTGAGTAACTCAGTTTGTTGAACTTTGATGACATAGCTGCAGAGCAACCACACAGGGAAGGAATGAGGGGAAATCTTGCTAGAGAGGACAGGTACACCGGTGTAGAATCTTTTGTTTTTCCACACAAGACTGGAAGGCAAAATTAGTTTTGTTGTAGATTACAGCCACAGATCTTGGTTATTACAGCATTTTCTTCCTTCAGTATTTTATTAGAATATGGCAAGAAGAAAATCCCATTATAGATGTGTATCCTACCAGAATAAGGCCACAGAGACCTTACTTGACATTTTGCTGCCAGTAATATTTGCCATACATGTTTTAACAGTGCAAAGGACTTTGTGAGGGAAATTGGTTAACATGTATGTTAGCCTAAACATTAAAATATCAGGATGATATCAGGATGATCTTTAGACAACATTCTTCCCTACACTGAAAGTTTCTGATAATCACCTCAAAGAGAAAAGAAGGTAATAGAAACATAACCTTCAATTACAATATCACTAGGCACAGATGAGTTAAAAATTACTTTACATTGGGGTCTAGCAAGCCAGCCTCACTTCAAGCAGACAACTGCCAATAAGATGGTAATGGGATCATCCTGAGGAGACAAGAACCACTTCAGCTGTGTGAGAGTGGCCATAGCAAATGGAGGCAAAGGGCCAGGACAGAGCTGAGGACCTGAAGGATGTATGCTGTTGGATAAAGCGTTTATATGACTTTGAAACAATAACTCAGGCCTTCACATAGATGTACTAAGATGCCTATTATACTCTGAAGTTAGAGAGGAACACTTTAAGCGTTAAGAATATAACCTAATGCCAACAACATTTCCTGAAAGCAGTTGCTGCTTACAGACCATTATCTGCTCTCTGCAGTAAATTGCCACCTTTTCTGTTCAGCATTTTTTTCAGATTTAATACAAATATCCTGAAAAACATGAAGATACAGTCTGGGAATGAGTTGGAGAATAGAGAAAATCCTTACAGTGCATAAAGAAGCAAGCAGAAAAAGCCAAGGAAGACCTACTGGCTTTTGGGAATTTCTAAGTCATGATCTTTTTTTTATTCCAATGCGGTAATTATTTTCAGTAAACATGACAGGATTCATGAGAAGAATTCTTAGCATTTACGAGCTTTTAAATTATGGATAAATGTTATGCACAAAATGCTGTCTTGGCTTTTCTGCATTTTCTCTCTCACTTGCCTTTGGCACATTTTCCTCAGAGCTTCTCACTTCAGCGGTTGAGCGGTGTTTATTACCAGGATCTTCTACCCTTATTTATTCAAGCAGAAGAAACATACCTTACATGTATTGCCCAGAGAGAAGGAAAATCATGGAGGTTAAAAGAGAAAGTGTTTCCAAAGAGCTACAAAGCCTCATTACTTACAGGCCTTGCCAAATAGGAAAGAACTACCTGGCAAGAAGACTGAAGAGCACGCGGTATTGCTTAAAATCCCTTGGTTACTGCTTCAGCCTGTATAAATTATCCCTCTAGAGGCCAGCAGAGTATCAAAAACCAATTACCATGAACTAGACCATAATACTACTGTAGATCCAACCCTTGCCCAAAATATTAACATTTAAAACTTCTTCCAGCTGTCCAAAGGCTGCCTTTTGCAATGAGACTGAACTGTCCTGCAATTACAGTGGCAATGTAAAAAAGCATTTCATAGCATTATGCCTACCATAGATCTAGATTCCTTAATGTGGTGTCAGGGATGTTAGAGAGTGCTCATGAAAACAGATCTATTGCCTTCACTCATACAGGGAAAATCTCATTTAAGCAGTGTGTTTGAGATTAGAGCATGCTTAGGAGAAGCAGTGTTTATTGTGGTCAGAGACAGGAACGGGACTCTAACATACTCCAGCACTGATTTGCTGTTTCTGAACTTTACATCTTAGTTTTACCATCTGTAAAACAGATACTGTAACACTTAAAATGCAAAGCTGACCTGGGAGAAACGCCTTCTGCCTCACAGAAGTAAGCAAAGGTAATATGAATTATTACAATCAATTACATGGAAAAACCTCAATGAAAAGTGCAATGGAAACACAAAGGAGTGAGAGATTTGCCAAATGAAACAGGTATACGCATGCATTAGTACTTTGTTCTAATGAGTGCACTGATCTAATGCTTTCACTTAGAGTGGGTCTTACTCTAAGACTTGTTCCTGCAGCCCTCACACAGTCACATTCCCACAAAAGTTTGCTCAAGCAAAAAGCCTCAAGATTTGACTTTGTGTGTTTTCTCTTGTGCCAGGAAATACTATCCTTTTAATTAGCAGGTCCATTTCTTTGATAACTGTTTAAGTGGCTTCACTGTAATTTCATCTCTTTAGTTGTCATCCAGCACCTGGGAGGTAAGGAAAAAGGAAACAAGCACTGAATTTTTCCATCATTTCTGCCGAGGGATATTTCTGAGACACTGTACTTTTGTGGGTGGGCGGATGGATGAATAGACAGACGGAAAAGGGAGTTTCCTTTATGGGATTCCAATAATTGGTATGTGGTTTACATTCCATTCATCTGAAGGACTCATTTTAATCAGAAACAGGCTCAGGCTACTAAACTACCCCAGTGTTCAAAACATATCCATGCTTTCAGCTGGTGGCTTTTTTCACATGCATCTTTTCTTTGACACCCACAGGCCCCAAAGAGTAGTGTGGTCATTTACCACCAGGAACTCAGCGTCAGGTCCTATAATAGGAGTTGGTTCAGAGCTCTTTTCCAGACAGAGAAAGGTTTTCTGATTGCTAGCTTCACAAGCAGAAGCTCTTTAAAATGTGGTATTCGAAACTGGCATTGATTTCTCAGAGTGTGTTTTGGGTTTGGTGGGTTTATATCCTAGGCTCATCCAACTCTGGAAAAGCCTTGTCTGGACAGTGTTGTGGAAGTCTGGCAGCACAGCTTGGTCTTAGTAGCCAGACGCTAATGCAGACAACTGCTGAGAAAAGCCCTACATTCAGCAGCTGGACACACTCGTGTGCTTTAAGCACAAAGGAATTAAAGACCAACACCTTGCCCAGAACTAGTCAGACTAAATAAACAACAATACAGCAAATTTCAGCTTTGGGGCCGGTGAAAATGTGAAATATTCAGCATCAACTTCTGTCATTCAAGGGCGAGGAAAACATAAAATGACTTGCAGTGAATTAGTATTCTATTATTCAAATCTCTCTGAACCTTTTGTGATAGAACCCTAGTAAACCCTGAACATTTCTTCAAATGCCACCTTTCCCCATCAGCTAATTTGTTTCACTGTCCAGATTTGTTTACCTTTAACTTTCATTATGTGTACCCTAACGAATTTCTTTTCAGGTGTATATTGTCCAACCTGTCCAGAGGGTAGTTACTGCACATGCTTTAGGGATTTCCATGCCATTCGTCCTTGAATGTGGTCCCTGTCACACCTCCCTCCAGTGCCTACTGCTCATCAGATCTGTCAAGCAGCACAGCAGGAAATTTCCTGCAGGTAGATCACACATTACACAGTCTAAGGAAGGAAGAACCGTTTCACAGCTAAGGTCTTTGTCAACCTGGGTCCATCAGAGAGAGTTTACCCATGCAGTTTACGTACCATGTGCCTCAATTTCCATGTGGGGAGAGAGAAACAAGGCACAGATGCAGATATGCCATCAAATGGAAGGGTAAGCCTGCCCCCTCTTTCCCACACTGAAGATCTGATGACGACAACCTGGGGTAGTGGCCTGTGGAACACAGACAAGAACTACACCAGTTCAAGACGACATGCAACGTGGCTTGGCAATTCATCTGTCTTTGGCCCATAGAAGGCAAGTAAGAGTTGCTAATGTCATGAAAAAAAAAAACCATCAAATACCTCTTGCCTCTTCCTCATGATTCAACAGCCTCTTGGCAACACTCATTTCTCTATTATATATTCAGAACATGAGACCCTTGGCACCTAATTTAACATTGGTACTGGGAGGTGAGAAGTATTCCAAGTTGCATTCTGGGTTGCAAAGGTTTCAGCAAACCCCCCTATCCACAACCTAATGATTTCCTCCCTCATGCCACAAAGCAGCAGGAACTTCACTCCTTGAGCAAAGGCCTTTGGTACTCTGCTAGACCTCTGAGAGGTGTGGACCCAGGCCGTGCTACCCAGGGCAAGGAGGCCATTATTGCATACCTGTCACAGGATGCTTTCATCAAATTGAGTTACCACACTTTGCCCTGCCTAGGCATTCACAGATCCTGATCTCTCAGGATACAAGATTTCTGTAGGAGACTCACTTTAAAAAAGATTCGTCTTGATGTAGTTCAGAGCTATAATGAAGTTAATCTTTAAATACATGGATCTGGCAATTGTGGAGCTAGCTACATAACTTGTTTGGAGTCAAATCTATCAAGATTAGAGATATTCTGATCACTGAATACTGGATTGTAAACAGGATTTGGAGCACTCAACCATATTTTGGCCGAACAATTTCAAATTGAATGAACAGTAATATTTTGTTTGTTTGTTGTAGTTTCTTTCTGCCATGAAATGAACCATCATTTATTTTGGATACTGAGATTTATTACAGAGCTGAAATTTCCTACAATAATGCTTTGCTGCTGGACATTTGTAGTATTCCAAGGTAGAGCCATTTACTTATTTTGGGCAGCAAATCAGCTTGATACAAGGATTCTTTGGATTTATCTTTTTGGGCCTTACAATAATAATTTTACACTATTTTTGATTAAAGGAAGGTGAAATGCTGAATAAACTGTGACCAGCAGACCACAGGGGATTGTTAGCAGCACAGGCAGTTCATTTAATCATTCCCTACTGTTCTTCCTGGACTGATCGGACAGCACCTTCACACACCAGGAACTATAATTCAGCCTTTAATGTAAATTAATGTATGACTGCTTAAACTTGTGCGGTTTTTTCCCTTCCTTCTCTTTCCTTGGCTGGCCACAACTGTTCAAATGTTGCTGTTGGTTATTCTGCTTAAGTATTAAAAAATGCTTAACTAAATAGGCTAGCTTATTTGCTTTTGCTGATAGTAGCAGTCCACCCACAGAGCCCTTTCAAATCTCTTCAGTGTTTTGGAAACTGGATAAGGGACTTATTCAGTGACGTGCAAGTTTGTCTGACCCAGGAATGAAGCGTGCATTTCATGAAATGAGAAATAACCTCAGACCACACACACAGTGTAATTTCTGAACTCCAGCTTGGGCTCTCTTCCCCTCGTCCCTGTGCACACATATACACACCCCTGCTAAAAAACCAGATGATGACTGACATCTCTAAATCCTATAAGCATTCTTTTACAGCTAAGAGCAGAGGGAGGTTTTCAGAGCTTAGGTGGCTCATTGTTAGTAACACACTGATGAAAAAAATGGATTACTACAGTATGTGCATATCATGCCAAAGAGAAATAGCAAAAAGCCTTTGCCATCTAAATGGTTTCAAGAGGAGAAACTGCTGATGCAAACATATTAAAGCTATTTTTACTGCACAGGGAGATGAAAAGTCCTTCCCACAATTTTTCTGGAGACTAATGTTGGTTCTGTCACTACTTGTTTAGTTAGGCTAAAATCACTGAGTGTTTCAAATATTATTTTTCATTATAATTACAAAAATAAGTAAACCAGGAAGATAAGTTTATTGCATATTAAAAACTTACACTCTTTCCTCTCCTAACCAGAGGAACTACACTGTATGGCTGTGGGGAACAAACTACACACAGAAGAGACAAAGGGCAAACTTTTCCACAGCTGTTACTCCATAGCTTCAATATCCCCTCCAAAGCTTAATTCTTCAGAGCCTTACACCAAATGAATACACTTAAACAATGAGACAGCAGATAGACTCCTGCTCAGCTCTCCTGAAATATTTCCTTTATGCTGGACTAAAAGAAGTAGCTTTATTATCTTCAACAGGTAAGGAGTTCTGCATAACAATTGTAGCACCACTGTTGAACTGCCCCTGCAAAGCTTAAAACGGACAAGCAAAGGTGCTTACAGACTGACTCCTGTGCCTCTTCCATTGCTTTGTACCTGATCAGTAGTACCATCACACAACTGAGCCATTTACACTATCTGCTTATGCATACAAATGTACATCTATACTCATATCATACACACTGGTGATACTTCCACCAACGAAGCTTGCATAACACTTTCTGCTACAGGACCATAATTCAGTTGTTCATAACTTTGTCAAACTCTAAGTGCTCAAGCTGAAATTCTTCCTGCTGCATGTCTCCATCAGGCTGAATTTTTTCTCATAAGTTTCAATTAAAACAGCTGTTCTGAAAAGGGGACTATAGGGCATCAATCTCATTTTCCCTAATTTTTTTTTTCTATAGCCATTCCACTGAGAATCTGTTTTGTTTGCATGTTTGGGAAGAGGTACTGTGGATGGCAAGAGGGGTTACCTTAATGTAAGTAATCATGCCTTCTGAAAATATGCCAGATTTTGGCCAAGTTCTAAACACTGCAGTTTACCCATGCTCCAGACAAATCTCCCAAAGAGAAGCACCATTATTTTCTGAACACTCTACTAAAACAGATTACTTACTACCTTGCTTCATACACTTCCTCCATCACTGGACTACACGCATATCCTTCCTACAGACTAGCTGAGTGAATCCACAATTACAGAAAGATTTATAGAGCATTTTGGGTCTTTTCTTGCAATTTATGTTACTGGCCCCCAGAAGCTGCAGTGGCACCAGAACTGAGAGCTAAGAAATCCTGCCTGTTGTTCCATCAATACTCATTGATGGTGCCCATGCAGGACACTGAGGAAGTGCATTAGCTTGGAAACAAGTTGAAGAGCCTGAGCTAAAAAGAAAGAAATAGAAAGCAGAGCAGACTTCAAGAGACAGATGCAACATAGGCAGGGCATAATGATCCATTGTGTTAAATACATGAACACGGTCTCCAGACTGTAGACTAGAACCAAGATTTCACAGATGCCTGCACTCTTTTGTTTTCAACCAGTTTCTGTGACATCTACCAACAACTACAACTTTCTTCCCCTAACTAGCTAGTCTACAAAAGAAACTGTAATCTAGTGCTATTAGCAACTCCAATTGGTCAAGTAACTGGAATTGTGATTCCAAATTTTCATAATGATCCACCTAGAAATCAATTACTTCTGAGTAAAGGAATACCCTTCTCTTTACAGTTTTGTTTGAAAGTTTTCAAAAACCTCCTTTTCGGAACTGCGCGAGAAATAACAGAGTTATAAAAACACTCAGAAGCTAGAAAACAGCAGCATTACAACTGCCCATGCATTCCGTTGTAGTCTTCTACTGTATGTTTAGCAACACTAATTTTTCCCAGAGACATCAGCCTCCTTCTCTGCAGATCATCACATTTCCAAAGAGATCCCTTTATTTCTTTCCCTTTAAGATTTGTAGTTCTCCTCTGTCTGAGCACAAAGCCAAGGATGAAGAAATCCCAGGCTGCAACACAGATCAGCTGCAGTCTCTGCCCCTGTGAAGCACAGCTGCACAGTGAGCTACCATCTCATTCCATCCAAACCAAGCTACTGGGTAGTTATAATCTCTTCTAGTTAGTTCCCACTTCGCTGCCTGAAAACAAAAAGATAAAGCCAGACATAGATCACAGTTATCCAATCTGTTATGCTGTAATCCTGCAAGGTTAAAAATGTAAGTTCTCTGCTACCAGGAAGAACAGATTCACTGATGCCTCCCGGTAGTTTTGAATACCCACTTCTCATCCCTGAAGGAATAAAACAACAAAACACAAACTTTTGCTTAAAAAGTGATATGCTTAAAGTATAGCAATTCAATTACAGACGGTTTTATTGCTCACTCTGGGTTTAAACACAGTATCTTCTAAGATGCTGGGATTTTGATGGTGAGGTAAGTAAAATAAAAGTATCTTGTTATATTTTTTAAACTTCCCTGAAATTTCTTAAATTATTTTCTTACCAGGATTTTTTATTTTTAGAGACATCATCCTCAAGACTACCAGGTTACAAATGTCTCTTCTCATGGTACAAGCAAAGACTTCATGTATGAAGTTTTTCTATGGAAAACTGTAACGACAGTCAACTTACCACAGCCTAAATACCTAACCATGCAGAGTTAACTCTGCAAAAAGGCCTAAACCTTTACCTTAATGTAAGGGTGGCAGTTTTGACACTGGACATCAGGGTCTCCAGATCCAAACAAGTTTCATGTCTTTGGCTTTTTCAGTCACTAGTTAGGTTATGCATTTCGCTGGCATTCATGAACACTAATGCATAGAATGAGTGAACCAAAGGGTAAATGAAAATGTTAAAAAACTCCCACCACTTTAAACAGCTTTTCTCATTACTAAAGAGGATTATTTAATTATTAAATTCCTATTTTAACTTTTTCATTACATAAGCAATAGTAAGGCCAATTTTCACTCTTAAGTGGCTTAGTACCGCTTCTATTTCTCTCAGTGAAATGGAATTTACAAAGAGAATTCCTTAATATATCCTGAAATGTTTCAAGAGAAATACCAGTCTACTCCAAGCACATTTTCCTAGACTGCACAGTCTAGAACAAAATAAGAGACTGCACATTCTCTTCTGTGCAGTTTACAAAGAATCAGAGAGATGAACAGCACTGAATTCAGGTATTTCTGATGTTACAATTTTTCATTGGTTTCTTATCTGCCTAAGGTTTATCAGTTTGACATAGAAGATTATCAAATGGAAAACTACCCAGTTACAACAATTTGACAGAACCACGAAATTCTAAACCACTAAATTATATTCCCAAGGTTCAAAGGTTCCCAATCTATATTCCCAAGGTTCAAAGAGCACTATGTCAAATATTAAGATAAAATACCTAATATTTCTTTTGCCTCAGGCATAAAATACTTATTTCATACAATCATAACTTCTTGTACTGTATGCTAGAAGTTGATTATACTGTATAGATAATTTAAGTATGTATAGTATATAAGACAGTACATAAGTAAGTACAATTATATTAAATATATAGCATCTACCTCTAATGATCAGGGTACAAGGAACATAGGTTCTGTTTTTTTCTAAATAGTGCAGAGTGATGCATCAGAAGCAGAACAGAACCTCAATATTTGACTAATGAGAAGATATTCCTCAATACTCCCTGCAAGTATGAGACTCCTTAATAAGAATTAGCATATTGTAATTACAGCAATATATGTAATCACAACTACAAAACAGCAATGGCAGAGAGGCAAGACGAGTACAAATGCCTCTAGTTATGGTATTACAGCATATGCATATCCAGTGACCAAGCCAAGCTAATCTCTGAGTCTACTGTGGATGTGAAGAGACAAAAGCACAAAAGAGACATTTAAAGAAAACAGCTTTCTCAGAGGTAATTAAATTACATTTCAAATCAGACCACAGTATGAATGTTTTCCTTGCTGCACAACTATAAACCAGAACAAGAAGAAACTGTCCCAGAAGTTCCCTCATAGTCTGAATCATGGAGAATCAAGTGCTAATGCTGGTTGTGAGCACTTACCTCAAACAACATAGACATATGGTATTTGTTTTTAATGTAAGTAGCATAGAATGATTTTCAGGATGATACAGTAGATCATGTTTACATGTTTACATGATGGAAACAACTCAATACAAACAAAAGGGGAATAAAACCCCTCTAGTATAAACAGTTTTGTTGAAGAAAGAAATAGATTCACTCTGAGGTTAGATGATATTTGTTTAGCATCCCAGCTATCCCCACTGATTAGTCATTGTCTTCACTGGGCACAGTGTTAGGGACTGAGAATGTTGCTATTAAATATACAAATAACATTCAGCCATTATGACATGCTACAACAGACCAGTGCAAATTCTAACATAATTAAGCTGTCTCTGTGTATTCTCAGAAAACAATGCTTTAGTGCAGTGGGCTTGTTTATGCTCCAGCTTGTGCAAGTTATGTGTACAATCTCAATTCAGTCATACTGTGTGTTGACACAGACACTAGGTCAGGCTCTGACCACTCAATTCCACCCTCTCAGCACAGGCAAACTCAGAGAACAACTGAGACAATCTGTCCTCATGTATCACGCATATACACCATGCTTACATTCAATTACATCTTTTGTTTTGGAGCACAGTCTTCACTTGGTCTTTGAAAAGGAAATTCAACTTTCTGATGCCAACTAAACAAAGGTTAGGATGCCAAGCAAACAACTCTGAAGCCCTCCAATCATCCATGTAGGTGCACTTTCTTCCTCTTTCAGAACTAGCTGTCAGAATCACACACTTGTCATACACTCACAAGGACACTGCTACGATCCACACATGATCTACAGTACAAGAGGCATGCCTCTTAAATGCTCTGAATCCCTGCCTACCTCTCTCACCTGCAATCTAGACATACTGCTTCAACAGCAGAAATTGCATCTCCTTAGTCATCCCTAGCCAATTATCTACTTTTCAGGTACCCTCATAAGGAAGGTAGATTCTGACATACCTACTTAAGTGGTCATTACCACCATTTTTATAGAATAGATCAAGTCAAGATGTACTGAATCAGGGACTGTGCAAACACAAGGAGAGAGTATTTGTAACAGTACTACATCCTTTGTTGCATAAGTTGGAATGGATGCAGTGAACAAGAATGCAGGACACTGCAGAAATGGAAAAGTATGTAGTAGCAAACACAGTTAAATGCTTCCTTGGAAGAACAAAATCCTCTCCTCCATCTGCAGTTGAGATTTCTAAGAAAGTAACTTAAGTAATCTTTTTCTTACATAGTAACTGTATTATCACCTTTGAATTACCCCATGGGACTCTGATTATGTTATTACCAATCACCCTTTCCTCTTCCCAATGCAGGTTTCTACTCACTGTGCTGAAGCCGTGGCACTGGCAGCAGTCTGCCTTCTGGTGCTCGAACTCATGACCTGCTAAAGCTAAGCAAATACATCCTTTCAAACTGTCTTAATGTGCTGACAAATGTTTGCATCCACACCCTGTCTCAAACATATTATTACCTGAAATTATTCAGTCTCTCTCCCCCAGATCAAATATGAAATCTGTGTACCACACAGCTACTGCCAAATGCAGCTCTAAGTATAGCCCCAGTTTGCAAAACAACTTATGATCAAAACTACACAGCAAATCAGACTCAGAACACACAGTGTCTTTAACTAGGTCTTGTAAGGCTGTTGTTGGGATAGCTGTGTTTGTTAGCATAGACAGGGCCAAATTTCTTACTATTTCACTGGCAACCTGTTTTTCCTTCTAGTCAAAGAATTTCTATTGAAGGTGATACTGGAAGTACTGCAAGGTCAGGGACCCAACAGCCAGACCCACAGGAACTCCAATGAGTAAAAAACACAAGGGAACTGCAACAAAGAACAGAAAACCTACCAAGTCCTTTCCATGTGAAAGCAATGACTCTCCATCTCCTGCATGATTTATATTCAGATCAGGTTACAATTACCATGAAGCTATTTCCTTATACCAGGAAGTTGTTAGAGTTTTCCTGTAGTCCATGCCTCCCTGCATGGAACCTGTACATGGAAGTATGGACTCCACACTATCATTTTTGTTTTTAAAGCCAAACAAAATTATAACCACAGATTTCTAAGAAGACAGAATTGATCTCTTCAGTTCTAGTATTTGAAGACTATTTCTTCAAACACAGGTAAAATCCTTCCTTTTTTAATTTGTGCAGATCCATTTTTTAAAACTATACCGGTATCTTGATGACAAAAATATTTTACGGACAGACCCCTAGGCCACTAAGTTGCAATACTTATGACTTAGGTGATATTTCCTTGTAAAATACATTAAACTTGCAGGAAGCTACAGAGTGACATAAATCTTACTACAAGACATGCTCCCATAGGTTAAATCAATTGCATATAACAAATAGATTTCCACAAATATACTGTCAGTATTTGGCATACATGTGAATAAAACATGCACATCTATGGAAGTTCTGATTTATGCATACCATCACCTATAAGAGAAACAATTTCCTGCTTACTTCAGGAAAATTATGACAGCTTCATACTTGGAAATCAATAGAAATCTTACCTACCCACCCCAGTCAGATCTCGCCCTCTCTAGCACCTAGTGCTTCACACCATGACTGACAAACATGGTGCTAAGGTGAAGCCTCCCTTCAGTACGCTGATATCAGCCAAAATCCAACAAGGTTATCTAGCCCCTTCTGGCCCTCGGTGGAGCTTTTCAGTTCCTCCTTCTGGCCTAAAATAAGGACAGCTTCATCTATGCAACTTTCAGCAGGTACTTTTCCCTCCTATTCTTGATTATGTCAAATACTGGCACTACACAACTTACTAACTCCCTATAGAGTTTCTTTCCCTATTATCTAACTTCAATTACCTTTGGTGCAATTTAAGCCACTTAACCCCCCTTTTTGCTGTAGACACAAAGGGGTTATTCCCTTCCTCTCTTTTAATGTATTTGATGGCCATATTTTTATTCCACCAAACTTTCTCTTTCTTACCTAAGGAGCAGTTTGCCTCTCCAAGCATAAGAATGCTAACCTGTAAAGAATATCAATATTGACTCCATGAACAAAAGGCCGTAATTTATCTTGTATTTATTGACATCAATGAGGGTGTAGGTATTCCCTGGCTTTGGTTGACCTCTTTTAGCAACATCAATTGTGCATCAATTACATAATTCCAGAGTACCAGTGAGTAACAGTTTACAGCTCCTTCTTTTAATTTCTTAGTCCATACTTCTTCTTGAAAAGCTGTTCCAGCAGACCATTATACCATTTGGTATAATAAAGTGGTAACAGCATAGATTCAGAGTAAGAAAAAGTTAGGGAACACATTAATCTTACTTATGTTAGCTACCTGTAAAACCCAAGGTTTTTAATACTTAACATTTATGTTAAATACTCAGCTCCTTGTTTCAGGTAGTTAAGTCAGATTTCACAATCAGGATTTTAGATGGTTTCCACTTAGAATATGTGCCACATCTTATGGTTACCACAGAGACAGAGTGTACTATACAACAGCTTCCCATGACTTAAAAGTAGAAGCTGCTCCAGCTCAAATTTAAGCTTCTTTTCCAGTGGGCAGTCTTCCAGACCACAAAAACTACCACCATTCACAGACTTCTGCTGTGTAGGTTCAGTGTCCAGGGTTTTAAAATTTCGTAACATTTACTCTTCACATAAAACCATTTATACGGCATACTCTTCACATAAAACCATTTATACAGCAATGTAAACCTGTATACTAATGCTTTAAAAAATCAAAAATCAAAAATTAGGGTTAAGAGCAACATGAAGCCCTGGTCTCTTCTAATTGTGTGTTACAAGGTACTCTTCATATGGTCCTGTAGCACTGAAAAATGTGACAGAGTGCTTGGCAAATGAGATACAATACTGAGTATCTTAGATCCTTCCAATCAGTGAAGAATAGTTTTCATCTGGAAGTTTTATTACATCCAGCATTCCACATATAAGATGACAAACTGTCAAGATCTTGAAATTCTTTACTATATATACACTGTACTGCATATTTTCAACACATATACTGTGCTGCATATTCCCTGACAAAGATATGCCAGAAGTCTATACGAATAAAAAAGGGAGATGACAGTGTAATGAGATGAAACTTGACACCTAACATAACTTAATGAGAAAGATCAAATAAAAAAACTTGGTGGTTCTTCACATCAACCAAGCTGAGAAACTCACTTTTATAGATACTATGAAGATTTCAAAGGTCCACACTCCAGAGACTGAGCAAAATCATGGAGAACAGGAATCCATCAAAAGCTACACAAAGACATCATCCCTGTCTCAGGAAGTCCTCCAGTCTCTAGCACCTTAGAAAATAATGCAGTATCACTGTCAAATCCTGTTAGCTCTAAATCATGTTGAGATTACTGCCAATGTCCAAATATAAGTAAAGGGAAAAAATTATTTAGTACTTCTGTTAAGCCTGGGAATATAATCAGAATTCAAGAAAGTAAAGTGCACTCAGAAGATTCTAAAAAAGTTTAATATAAAATGATTATATTTCATAGGTCACAACATACAGTACATATGCACGACTGTGCACCCATGTACTATACACTGCATATGTAATTACATAAATATTCACTTGTAAATAATTATAAGTAAATAATTACTTGTAAAATGTAATTCTGTATCACTATAAATATAATTTCGTCATTTTACCTTTAATTGCATGGAATTACCATGTTCTGTGGCATAATGCTGTCAAAGTTCAAATAAAATAGTTTGAGTGCAACTTACATAGAAAACTTTCATTTTACTACATGATGAGATTTAGCAGTGGATGGTACATCTCAATCATCTGCACTGTATTTTTTCCACAAAAAAGCTTCATTTCTTTTCCAAAGAGAACTTTCACACACTTCTCTCTCTTCTGTCACTGTGGAATGAGGTGCTTTTTCACAAAGCTTCTCTATGACTGCTAAATCTGTGAGCTTTCTGAGACTCTCCTCATTCTGTTCATTCAGCATATCCCAGAAATCTTTTGGTCTCCCCTTTGATTTTTTTGCTTGTCCTGAAGAGAATCTCCTTGGTGATCCTGTAGATCCATTTCCATCATTTCTGAAGATTTCATCGAGAATAGAGGTATCTCCAAGTAAGTCCACAAAAGAATTTTTCTTGCAAATCTGAGCTTTTCTCTCTCCATTTTCTGACTGAGACATGGATCTTTTTTTTGGCAGCTGTGTTCCTTCTGAGTCTTGCTGTCCTTCACAACTTTTTACAGGCAGCACCTCAATTATTTCTGATTTACTGCTTAATGAGCCAGATGCCATAAAGCCCCTGAATGCCTGACTGTTTCTTCTTTGGATACGTTGAGTAGCAACAGTGGGTGATTGTTTATATTTTGCATCAACAAACATATCTTGCAAGTAGGAGTCCTTGTGAAGCTGTTCTGTTTCTCCTTTATGACTCTCCTGGGTCTGTGTTTCTGTAGTTCCACTCAGAAGTAGTCCTTTAGCTGATGAAGGTCTAGACTCAGATCTTCCAAAATTAACACTGGATCTTCTTTTTCTGGAGCGTGTTGTACACAGTTCTCTTTCCTCACATTTATGTGCAGCTTCTGCTGGTATTTCAAGTGAGAAGAAAGACTCCATCTCTGGATGCTTGGAAACATAGAATTCCTTCAACATCTTCTGCCTGGTTTCTGATGTAGCTTTTGTAATGTGTTCTGCAAGGTCTTTCACTGATCCCATATTAAAGTAAGATACCATTTCCTCAAATTGTCTCCTGTAATTATCAAGAAGGAAAAATGTGTTATGCTGACACCCTTAACTAGGGGTGGGAGAAATGGGGAGGAAATAGTTCTTCCAAGCCCTTTCAAAGAAGACTTGTTAAACAAAAATTGGGTGAATACATGCACAGGAGACATTGTCCACATCATCCCACTCAGTGAGTTATAGAATATTTGTTTCTGCTAAAAAGCCAAGCTTTAATTTAAATAGATCACTCTAGTTGAGTTAGCCCTAGTCTGAGGCCAGGAACCATACTGGAAGGTTGGAGAGGAAGGTTTACAATCCCTTGTTGGAGAAAGGATATGAAACGTCACCCTTCCTGTTATGAGGGCTCCAACAGGCAGCAAGATTTAACCCCGCTTGCCTCAAATACCACTTGACTGGCTAGCTCCAATTATTTGAGTGTGGTGACTGCAGACAGCTTCCACTCTGCCCTAGAATTACAACAAACTGAGACACGTAATCATCCTCGTTCACTCCGTGGCACACCCACATGTACTACACAGTCTAACTGCTGCATGCCAGGTGCTAACAGATAACCTGCTCAATGCTCAAGAATGAATTGTTTAAGCTTTTTGTGGCTTTAGGATCTTGGAATAACAGCCTTAGTCTCTTTGCTGCCTTTGAAAATTTTACCTCAATAAAATTTTCGTAACTAATTATGATTTTGAACATTTTTAGAATGAAGGGTTCTCCTTTACCTGCATCATAAATATTTATAATTTTCAGTGTCTATAATAGTAAAAAACAATTACTGGCACTTTGACTATAACAGTGTGGATAACTGAGGCCAGCTACCAGATATGACAGCTTCTGAATGCTTACAGGCATTACTTAGATACCAGCTTTCATACAGTAATTTACTCATGGCAAATTGAAAATATATATACCAAATACCTATTCTGTAGGTTTGCTTGGCTAGCTACAGCCTTCCACTTTCTATTTCTACAAACCGCCAGGCTACTTTTATTCAACGTCTATCTATATAACAATGGAAATTAATATTCATATTAATAACAGCAACCATCTGGGGAAAAAAGAAAACAAGGAAACAAAAAATTATTATCTCTCCAAAAATAACAGGGGGGAAAAAGCCTTAAAAGAGGTATCAAAAAATATTGAGCCCCATGCTAAAAAGAAACATGAAGCCGAGTTTTTTTAATAGCCATTCAATGCAAGTGACGAGATCTGGGTAAAATCAGTAGGCAGTCAGAAGCTAATGTTATAAAATGCCTCTTTTCTATACAGTTTAGACACTGTTTTGTAGTAGCCTATGATGCACGTACTACAAACACGCATGGTGATGACATCTACACAGTTATGTAATATATGACCATTGAATCAACATGTTCAAGTAGTTCGTGGATTCAATTAATTTTATTAATCAATTACAGTAATCATAGAGCACTATTTGTCGAAGTTTCCCACTAGTTCTACTCTTGCCATAGAAAATAATAATATTACCCAAGTAGGGCTGAAACAAAGACAAATGCAACTAGTCAAAAGGAAGTTTGTTTCAACCTTAGAATTTTACTTCCAACCCACCAAAACAGTCTCACCTGCGTATTCCTTTGGGTGTCTTTCCAATCAAGAAGATGTTTGAACCTACTCTGTGTACTTTTTTGCTTCTCCGGGTCACAGGATGCGTAACATACAGATGATGTTGCTTACTGTTCGCCAACATTTCTTGCCTTTCCTTAACAACTTTCTCCTCTGAAGTATTGTCTTCTGGGACTTCATGATTCTTCTAGGAAAATGAGACATTGAAACCATTAGAACAGCTGTGCCTCTGATATAACAATGCACCCAACTGCACCCAATTCTGTCCTTTGTAACTACCATTACTGGATTGAACACAAGGATTGGGACTCAGAGCTGAAGTAGAGACTCCCTACTCAGTCGCAAAATTCCAGGGACATCGGAGGGAAGTCTTGGTTCTCTGACATCTTGCAGAAAAATATGATCCTATTTGAACCTGAGTTATTTTTCTGAAATTCTCACGAATTCTCACCAAAATTTCCCCTTTGCCAAAACATAGCTGCTTAGTGATATCCTTAGTCTCCCTACTAACACTACTTTAGAGATGAAATCACAAATTGCATTCACACCTTGTCATCTGCTGCTCAAAATCTGGTTTCAGATCTACACTGTTTCTTCCCAAGGTTTTTCTACTTGATCCATGTCCATTTCCTTTATTTTCATGGGCTGTTCACAATGTTCTTGAGCTTTAGGATCTCACATGTGTTCTCACTCCACTACTTTGGTCAGTAACCTCAAACTAGCATACAGAGAGACATGTCAATACTACAAAACCTACAGGCGTAAATTTTCACTGCAAGATAAATGTACAGCTCCAAAGATTAAAATTTTACTTAACTACTATGTTACTCTACACAACACTGAAACCCTACTCCAATTAAGACAAATACAGTATAATAACAGTATAATAACAGTATAATACTAGTGACAAAATTCAGATTGAATTAGTAGATATTACCTACAGCCTAAATATTCTACTGTTCTCTTGTTGGTTCTGTTTACATTTGTTAACTTTTAGGGGTTTTTTTGAAGTATGCATGGAAAATACATAATTTTACTTAGAAAATGTATTTTCAAAGAAGAAAGCAATCATCTTAGTTTTAAAAAATATTTATTTTTATCGATTTTTTGCATAAAAAATACTTATAGTATTCTGATCTCACTATGGTAAGACTTAGCCTATTTTTCACCCTGTTAGGAAATCAGGGCTGTATAATCTAATTTAAGTATAAATTGAATTGAATACAAGACTAATCACACCAATGTCTGTCTTAAGGTTATGTTAAACTCCCATAAATGTGCATATACCTCTCATAAAATAAGACCAAAGTACATGAGGCAGTAATACTTTGGTTTACACATCTGTTCAAACACGGAAGATTCTTAATATCTTCAGGAAAAAGGCCAAATGTCATAAACACACTGAAAGTCATAAAATTGCTTGTCTTTGCAAAGAACCACATTTAATGTTAGCAGTATTACTAATTGCATATAAACGCACAAAAGGCAATATTTAGTTCTGGAAACATAAAATTTTAGGTACACTGCACCACCCAAAAGAACAACATCAAAATACCACCAGATACATACAAAGAGCATCTCTTCTACTTAAATAAGATGTTTAAAGATGAGGTTTTTTAACTCAAGGCAGAAAAAGTTACTCTAAAAAAAGTAATTGTAAGAACTGCAGGAGCAAATTCCAGTGAAAATCTGCAGCCATTGTGAGTTACTCCTGGAAAACTTCCCAGCTCCCCAGAGCAAAGGCAATTGGTTACATGATACCCAGTTAGGCTGAAATACAACTGACTCTGCTGAATAGGTGAACATTTCAGAAAGCCCAACACCCAGCATCTAAATCCAGGAACTTATTTTTAAAAAAACCAAACATTTTTAAAATAAAACTAAAACACTTCGTTTTTTAAGATGTCTCCATGTTTGTTAAAGGTCGAATCTGATGTATATTACTCTGAATGATACTTATACATAGACTCTGTCATCCAATGTAAGATTTGAAAAATGAGATTAAAATATTCTATCTTTCTTATTAGCATTACCAACAAAAAAGTGAAAACTTCAGTCAATATTCCAGTATTGTCAGCATTCTACACTATTTTGCTTTTTTTTGAATTTGACTTCCTGTCTTGACCTCCTAAATTAATTCCTCTCATGGCCAGTATCTTTTCAATTATCTTTCAATATTTGCCCTCTGAATCACTGATCTCATAATGAAAATTTCTTTTCAACAGCTTTCTATATCTTTCTGTTCCTCATGCCCTTACACTGACAAACTACTGTGTCCACACTCCTTGCTTCTACATGAAATGCTGTGTTGACTGTATAGTGCTGGTCATGTTTGTGCTTATCACATGCATAAGACAATTCCACAAGACTGAAATCAAGACAACTTGATTCAGCTAGAAGCCTCTGACTCTTGCTCTTCTACAGACACTAGCACATTTAACCTGCTTGTTTTATTGAATGCCACACTCTATATGACATTGAATATGTCATATTTGGATATTGTATGATGGAATAATAAAGGAAACAAAAATCCTTCTTTATGCTATATGCTAAAAGAACATTGACAAAGAATGACAGCAATCAGGAAAGTCTTTATCAAATATTTAAATACATTAAACACAATATGCCTTTGCAGTGCATGTTTTAAAATTTCTATGGATCAAAGTGGAAAAGTTTCACTTAAACTTGACCAATACTTGTTGGTCATCTGACAAATTATATTTGTCTATATTGAATAATCTGTAACACCATTATACATTTCTGTTTTCACAAACGTAGGGCAGAGGGGCAGGAGATGCAGCAAAATAATTACATTGACATCAAAGATAAAAAATTTTGATTGAATTACTGAATGTAGTATTTTTACTGCTTTATTGAACTTTGTGCGCTTCCATTATGTCAAGAAAACCTTCACACCTAATTCAAAAGAAGTGCACACTTTATTTACTTTCAAAGGCATACATATAAGACAAAGACCATGCAAGTGGTTTAGTAGAAGGCAGTGGTTTTTAACTGAAAAAATTAGAGAAAAAGTTACACTCCAGAAATACCCCAGTAAATAAAAAAGTTAATGAAAGTACAATAAAATGAAATTATGAAGTGCTATTGTGAACTGCAGAAAACCCACAAAATTGTAGCCAGTCCTTCCTGTCTTATCCTTGTTTTCTTCTCCGATTCCCCCTTGATCTACTACACTTCAGACACTTTTTCTATATTGCAGTGGGAAAGAAAACAGATTAAGTAGTTGTTCAGAAAATGGTTTCTAAAGTGTTCAGAAAACCCAGAGATTCTTACTACAACTAAGAAATACTTCAAAGAAAGGATTTATTGACACCTTTCATGTTCCTTTAGTCAATGATAATTTCAATCCCTTCTTCTTTCATTATGTACTTCTCTTACTCTTGAAAGTATATATCGAGTTTTGAATACCAATAATGAGTTTTGATTTCTTTGAATTATATATTACCTAAGAGGATGCAGAAATCAAGCATCTTGCAAAAATGCTAGACTATCTGCACATTTAGTGTGTCACACAACCCATTTAAGGGTAACACTCTTCAAGAAGAGTGAACTTAGGCATCAAGCAAAAATTTAAGTGTTACAATGCAGCAGTAATATTTACTTCAAGATTCCATCTTGAATGTACAACTCTTGGACCTGTTAGCTCTGCATGGCAATCTCTCCTGCTGCCTAGTTACAGCAGTTATTTAAAAACTATATACATCTACCAAACCAAATTTTTGTCTATCTTTGACAGTGCAAAACTTCAGTATCTGTCCTTCCCGTAACAGGCATAAAGAGGCAGCTCTATACTCTGGAGCACTAAATGCTAGTCCATGTACATGCATCATCAGACATGACTGAGATGATTGGACGCCTTAAGCCAGTAAGGTTTTTTTCTTTAGTCCCTTCCTTTTCTTTAGTCCCTTCAAGCAAGGCAAAAGACAACAACATTTCACTTTTTAAAATACAGCAAGATGAAAAGGTATGGGAGAGTAAGTGGGTAGCAGCAGGAAGTGATAAAAGTAGAGAAAAAAGAGAAACAGAGATACTTGTTTTTTTTGAACTGTCTCTTGTCTGTGGCAATTTGTCAAGAAACCAGACTTGGAGGATAAATGAATGTACTTCAGAAGCCTAAATCTGAAGCTGAAAATGTTTGCGTAATTATTCTTCAGCCATAGTTGCACCATGTTCAAGCACCTTCCTCTCTTTAAGTGCTCCATTATCCAAAGTATCCCTACAGTAACTATCTTGCCAGATACTGACTTACAGTCATCAATAATCACTCTGACTTGCTCCCAGTGTTACAAGACTTTTCTCCTTAGGTGTGGATGAAACCACTTCTGTCAGATATCCAGGATACTTAGCATTGCAGTTTCGTTGTTTACATTTCTATAATAAAGAAGAATAGCCTTCTAAAATGTCTAGTTGCCTTGAAGTCACCCAAAAACCAGAAAAGAAACCGTAAATTCAGTATGACTAACCTCTTAAAATGCATCTTACAACAAATAAACAAACCATTACACCATATCCTAATTTATATTTTCCCACTTCCCTCAAAATCTGAGAAAACACATGACCTTTCCAATACATTAGGAGTTGGTTCTGGATGATTGCTATTAATTTGATGATTTGATACTGCATTGTAGTGCCTTTATCTACGCAAACTACAATTCTAAATTATTTCAACTAATCTTTTTCCCCTTTGCTGTTTTTCCTTGTGGTTTTTTGGTCTGGTTTGGAGGTTTTTGTTGGTTTGGGTTTTTACTCCCTGGCAGTTTTTCTCATTATATATATTAATTATTATGACCCTTCTATATGCTTTTATTGAACATATGCTATTGCTACATATTATTTTTATTTTACCAATGTTTCTCTGCTGTCAGGACATAACACAAAGTACCAAGAAATGTTTGATACCTGACTGTTCATTCTTGGTCTTGTTTCCTTCTCTCTTCTACACAGACTGATAGAGTAGCTTGAGTTGGAAGGAACCTTTTAAAGCCAATCTAGTACATGTACA
This sequence comes from Dicaeum eximium, assembly GCA_013396995.1. NCBI lineage: Eukaryota > Metazoa > Chordata > Aves > Passeriformes > Dicaeidae > Dicaeum > Dicaeum eximium. The sequence continues at coordinate 251,268 of VWZP01008546.1, forward strand.
TGTCACACAAGAATTTCTTCCTAAATTATTCTGTATGTCAAGGAAGATATACCGTAATAATGTCCACCTAAAATTTCATGCAGTTTCTTTAAAAGTGAGGTCCACATGGCGAAGACAATAAATACAATTAGCAAAAAAATGTATCTACTTTCACAGGATTGTTAAATAAACTAAAATTACTTTTCTACTTGCCAAGAACACTACTGAATAAACTACTTCAGAAACTGATGGTGAGTTATAAATTCCAGTTTGAAATGAGCCTGAATCTTACAATATTTCAGAATTATTTCTGGTGTGGACATCAGTTTCTCCTTTGAAATTAGCTTTCTTAATGCAAAACCAGTCTCTGAATGAATGCTGTTCTAACAAAATAAGGTTGTAGAATGAGAATTACAAGTAATGTATAGCCAACAGTCAATACATTAATTGTCTTGGAAAAAAAGGCTAACCTACCTTAAAATTTTAGAATACTTTAGGATAACTATATTTATATCAAGCTTTCTGAGTTAAACTAAATATGTTGGCTATGATTACAAATATATCTAATATTTGAATGTATCCCAGCAGACTAAAAGCAGAAATATTTTTCAAGTTATTAAAACTGTTAAGATTTATTATGGATCCAAACTACTCCTACAAAATATTTTGCCAACACCAAGAGACCAGTAAAATTAAAACTGATAAAACTGCACAAGTTTTAGAGTAATATGTAGTCATTTCCCCATGTATGCCGCATGCAGCTTTTCTGCATAAACAAACTGAGACAGGACATTCCATAAACTCTCATCTTTTACTTGGTACTGGAGAATTGTATACTGCATCAATTGAGAACAGACTGCATCCTCTCTATTTCACATTTACTTCTGTTTCTTCTACAATCACATAACAGAGCAAGAATTTTTCATTAGGAGTAATCTTACTTAAGTTTTTGAACCTTCACCTAAAGTAACTCCTGTAACACATATCACTGTCTTTCACCAAAAAGCTGACCTTGAATCAATATAGTTATTACTGCTGTTGAGAATGAGAGGAGATACTCAGCCTGTCTAAGAATTCAAAGCTTAAGGTATTGCTTATTCCAGCAGAAGCTGTGGACTTGCACACATCTTCCTTCACCTTCTCATCCTCCCATCAACGAGTAGCAAAACCGAAGGCCACGCACATACACCACAATGGAAACTCCACTACAAGCTTCAAAGAATGCCACATATTAACTCACTACATTATAAAAACACAACCAAAAGCAGAACAGTGGAATGGTTAATTCCATTGCAAAGTGAACCAGTAAACTCAGTAAAGCAGCATTACAGGCCAATCATTTGGGAACAATTACTTTAAAGCTGAATATCTCCCCATCCTAGAAGAGCAAGGACAAAGGCATGCTATCTCCCAAAAGCCTACTCTTTGTAAACAACCTTCTAAACTTGTTCAGTCTGAAAGCTGTGCAAACACACTGCAATCAGAGTTCCTACAACTGATAGAAAGTCTTTGTTTAAATGATCTACAAAATGTCAGTGTAATACAAATAAGATAAAGCAGAGTTCTTAATGACACAACTTTTGTATTTACAGTATTCTCAACAGTACTTAAATCTGCATTGGAGACACAAAGGGCATGTTTTTTCCTAGGCTGACAGCATGCTTAGTTTTCTCATTTACACCACATTGCAATAACATAAAGAGGGGTTTACCATTAATCCAGGTTTTACTACAAAGCATCTCGTTATTTCTCTGTCAAACACTGGCAATACTGCCAAATGTCTGTCATCCAATTCAGGGGATTAAGTCTTCCTTTATAGTGCAATTCTTGTACAAATTTATAAAAATACAGATAAAGTTTCTTAGAGTTGGTCACAGTCTATATTTTGGCCTGAATTCATGCTGCAGAGGTTGAATATGACAGCTGGCAGGAAGCTGAGGGGAGAATACATCCTCCCCCTTTTCAGTCACTACATTTCTGTTGCCATAGTGATTAATCCTCAATTGAATGGCTGTCTTTGTACATTTCTTTTCAGTAAAACTTTAAGTAAACTTAAGTTGAAAACATGCAGTTCACAGAAAATACTTCACATATTCAACAGGTATAGTACAAGTTCTTTTGACTAATATTTTTCCACATATTAATAAGTGTAAACTCGCTCTGATGTGGGACATTATCAGTTTTTCAAATTAGTTACTATGTTCTGTTCCCATCTTCCGTCTTTTTTATGAAACCTCCAAGCCTTCTCCAAAGACTTCTCCATGCTCACAGAGCGCCCCCCTCCGCACTCTGGATTCCTATTGAAGAAATACTACGCAAATTCATCTGTATAACAACTAGAGAAAGCCTATCCCAGACTTCCATACTGCGCAAAACATTTAATGCAAGCTGGTTTTGCCAATTAACACAGAAATTAATTAGGAAATTCATTAGGAAATGCAGCCATTTAATTCAGAATAGGCTAGAAACATTAGAAGAATATATTTAAATCGCAATTGCCTCTGGGAGGTTTCTCTTTCTTATGGTAGCTAAGAAAAAGTTTCACAAACAAAAGATTCAGTGCAAGTTATCAAAAACCCAAGGATGCAAAAAGCATCTGCACTGAAATCAGGTAGTTTTGGAACCTGGAGCCCACCAGGAAAAAAAAAACTCTAAAAATACTTGGTAGATGACTAAGGCCTTATAGAGATTGTTAACATTTCCTTTCTTTCCTCAAAATTAATGTCAGAATAATTTTGAGCAAAATACCACATGAATACTCAAGACTTTTTTCCCCTCAGAAAGGCTGAAGTAAATGTAGGTCTGCCCTGAAAATTACAGTCTGGCTTTCCAAGTCCACCATGTACAATCTATAAGTTCCTTTCACAGGTTTAAGACTTTTGTTTTCCGTATGATTCTTTCTGTGGTTACACGATATAGCTATTTTTGGTTTTCATCTATGTTCTTAACATACGGTGATGTGGTAATACAGACAGCAACCTTCCATTTGTTTAAAAGGCCTATTTGCACAAGACCTGAATTTCAACTCAAGTGCAGAACATAGAGCGCTCAATGTCATTAAATCAGGCTAAACCCAACAAAATAATCCCAGAAAAAACCAAGTTATTTATTCCAGTAGATTAACTTGCAATATAATCTTCCTCCTTCACATGTGTATACAATAGACTGGAAAACCCTTCCTATGAATAATCTTCACTGAAGCAGCACATCAAGTGTGTTTTGTTGTCATACAACAACTCTTGGTAATTTTACTGTAGTGGCCATGTGCCACAATGAATGACATGCATCTTCTGCATCATGGCACTGCAAATAGAAACGAAACTCACACTTTAACACTTAAGACTTCTTAGCAAAGATTGAGTAGCATGAGGTCTCAAACTGCACAGAGACACACTTGTCTACTTTCTGTGACACTTAGGTTCTGGGACATGCACGCAAAGTTTATAACTATAAAGGAAGATGAGATGTACTATTGACCTATTATACAGTGTAATCGATATCTCCAAAATTTCTTCAGAAACAACTGTCTGCCACACTTCTGCATGGAACAGAAATCCCTGGCTTTTTTTTGATTACCGAGGCTCTAAACATGTCCAAGTATTGACACATCAGTTCCTTCCGCATACGCAGCACTATCAGAAACATCAACACTTTGAAGGAAGGTTGTCATTCTGTTTTGTGCTGTGCATCAGAAGAAGTGTGGCCTCAGGTCAAGGCAGGTGATTCTGTCCTTCTGCTCTTAAGACAGAGAAAGGCCACAAAAATGAGTGGAGGGATGGAATACATCTCCTATCAGGAAAGGCTGAGAGACTTGGGGTTATTTGGCCTGGAGAAGAGAAGACTCAGGAGAGAACTTACCGTAACCCTTCAGTATTTAACAGGGGTCTGTAAGAAAGATGGAGAAAGACTTTTTAGCAAGGCCTGGTTTTGATCTAGATAAAACATAAGGAAGAAGGCTTTTTTACAGTGAAGATCATAAAACACTGCAGCTGGTTGTCCAGAGAGGTCGTGGATGCCGCATCCCTGGAAACATTCAAGGTCAGTTTGGATATGGCTCTAAGCAACCTTATCTAGTTGAAGATGTCCCTCCTGACTGCAGGGAGTTTGAACTAGATGGAACTTTAAGGGTCACACTCTATAGGTCTTAGGTATTTTCTTCTCAAAATCTACAGCAATCCAATACTGACCATCATGGGGCACGGTCCAAATTTAGATCATCTTTACACAAAGGATAATTACATTCAATACAGGAACTACTGGCATTACAATATTTTTATTATAATTCTAATTCTAAGCATTCTACATTTAAGAGCTATCATGCCATGTCTGCCAAAAAACTCCAGTTACTCTTAGTCTTTTAAGTACTTTCCTCATCATCCTTGCAAAGTAAACTATAAATGAATCTCCACTGCTGTAGATGACTATTTATGAAAACGCGTTGTGTAACAACTTGACAATATCTTTCTTCACTGAGAATGCTGCTTCAACTCACCTAACAGCTAAAGCATCTTCTATTTTTATGCAATCCCATGGACTTCTGTGATAAAAGGAACATGTTCCACGATTTATTTTCCTTTCCTCATGATCATGTTATAAAAAACCTTTCCACATAGTTTGCTACTGCTATTGTCATACACAGACTTTCTTTTATTCAGGTGCTGGACAGTATTTATTTTGACTAATGATACTCCATCAATTTATGGTTTTTTCTCTTGCTTGTACAATTAATGCATAGTTTATACTGTTACATTTATTACTTCTGGATTTTATCTCACCTCTCACAGCTCCTAAGTTGTGAGGGAGGTATCATGATGTCCTGTTTTTGTTTCTTGATGGCATACTTTATATTCTGGTTGCCATTACCAAACTGTGTTTTCCAGAGTCATACAGTAATTATTGAAAAACAGACTAAACAAGCACTCAATACTATAAATGTGAACATTCTAGCTAAAGTAGACAGTTGGCAAAATTCCTTTAAAAACCATATACAGACAATATAACTACACTTCCAATCAGCTCTGGGGAAAGAATAGTAAAGGGCTCTGGAGTCTTGAATCCAGGATTGTAATGGAACCTGGGGAACAAAGAAAGCAAGAAAAAGAAATAGTAGCAAGATCTGTTGCTCATAAAAAGAATCAAAATTTTGTCTCCTCAAGCCTTTAAAGGTACAGAGCAATAGCAGATTAAAATAGTATGTTGTACTGTTCAGAGAAAATGTACCTAGGATGTACAAATACTAGGCCAGGTAAAATTAAGGATAGACTGAATACACATTACTGGATAAAAAAATAAGCTTAATTGAAGCCTACAGTTTAAAACGTTAAGAGAGACTTGACTGAGAATTACAGTAGTGCCAACTGTGCAGATTTAGCACTGGCCTTCTAAACTCAATCAAAGAAAATATCACCAAGATGAAATCTGAGGTAAGAAAAGGTGTTCAAGTCTTAAACTTTTTTTATAACCAATTTAAATACAAGCGTGTTGGTCACCCATGTTCTTATGATGTTCTACATTCCTTCAGTTATTTTTTGAGGAACAAGATTTGCTGCCTCCCATCCCTTCTAACTTGGCTCTCAAGGATCTTCTTCCCATGCAACCTCTCTCCCTTTCAGAGACCGCACAGGTTTTGCAGCCTGCTCCAGCTTTAAGCAGTTACTACAACTTAAGCAACTACATTAGTCTCCATGACTCAACAACAAATGAAGCACTAATAAACCTAATCTATACTTTTAGGTACTACAGATAGACAACCAGGATGAAGACATTGTTTTATAGTGTTTTCCAGCAACTAATTTTTTCTGTTACTCATACTCACATAATTTGCATAAACTGGCTACTGAAACTACAGACCATAATGTAGGTTCTAAAAATTCAACAGAAGTAGTGAACCCAGATGTGATTAGATGGATAGTCAACAGCAAGAAATCAACATGTCAATACTCTGACAAGGGGTTTTCTTTATTAATTACTTTAGCTTATTATAAACTTGCTTATTTTCCCTGTCATTCCAGATTTCTATGTAAGCATGAAACAAAAATGTCAGTCTTCCACCAAGATCTGTAGGAACTTGTATTTCCCAATCTACAACTCAACCAATTCAACAGATAACTTCTAGTTTTTAAAAATTCTTGAACCCGTTTCACAGAGATACATCATTGCTTGAAAAATGTATTTAAAATTAATTAAGTCAGAAATATATTATTACAGACTGCTTACTGAGTAAAGTTGTAAAGCAGGAAGACAGTTGGCATATGTAAAATGAACACACAGGACACAAATGAGCACAAAGGACATTATACTTTTTGGTCCTTAGCAGACCTGTCTGTGATAGAAATAACCCTTCTTGATTGTTTCTACTTAGAAATAAAACAATTCGATTAACTGTGCCTAAGAAGGGACATAAATATTATCGGAGCATAAATATTATTCAGGTGCTATCATGATGCTATCACATAAAGCTTTAACCTAAATCACTGTGGCTTCTAAAAAAAAGCTTCTAATTAAGAATCTAATATCATTGATACCCATAGCCAACAGAAAGAGCTACGCAACAGCTTCTGAGAAACTATTAGACCAATGACACTTGAAACCTACATCAATAAGAAATTTCAAGATTTCTGACAAAGCTTAGTTTTTCCTTCAATAACTATCAGTTATTGATGTTTCCAATTAACATTCCAACATTCAAAACTTTAATTTTATTTACTTAAAACAATTATGGAAATTTAAATGACTCAGGTGTATTTTTAATATTACACATGATGCTAGTTTAATCTACTGAAAAACATTTTTATTAAGTAGCATTATTTATGATAAAACAGGTAGATGCCGAGCCAGTGAATGCATTAACTTGAACTGATGGCAAATAATCGAGAAATGACCGACAAGGCCTGATGGCCAGAAGCACAAAAGTGACCATGTTTTTTCACAAAATGTCTTCTAAAGAAATGAAGTAATGAAGAATGAAAAACAGTAGCAGTAAAATTCTAAGTAGAGAACCTTTTAAAGTTGTCTATGAAGCTCTCTTTTAAGCAGAGCACAAACAGCTCAAAATGCGGCATTTAAGAATAGGCAGTCATCCAGATTTTGTTTCTACGTTAGTGCCTTTACGTAAATGAATAACAGGATGTGAAAAAAGAGGCAGTTTTCTCCATAATTTTTGATATTCTTCTTCCTACTTAGATCTCCAAGAGAAGTGATACTACTGCTCCTTCTGAGTAAAAAGTGCATATCTTAAAAAAACTGACAAGTTAATCAAGAGAATTTAATTTGCAATACTTGCAGTCACATAACTACATAATAAGCTCTAAGTTGCAGGAACACCACAAACTAGTTTTGAACAGAGGTGGATCAACAGACACTTAGTCAAAATACTCTCTTCAAAGTTTTCTTTCATTTTTATTTGGTTTTAATAATGTTGTCAGCCTTTGCCAATTAATAAGCACCTTCCTACTGTACTCTTGAGTATTTCTGACCAACTTTTCTGCTAATGAGGAACATTCTAATGCAAATGTGTTAGAATTGAAAAGGCCTTACTTTTACTGGTTCGCCTGGTTTGATCTTCCCAGTATAAAAACTCTTCGCAACTCTGCTAATGGCTTAATTAAATACAGTGCAACAACAGCATTGGAAGAAACTCTTCTAGCTACTGCGGATGTTCAACACCCCAGAACAACACAGTCGTATGTCTACAATTTCTGTAATGATAGCTAACGTGTTTGTAAAGACTAAGCTGCACATTCATCAATTACATATTCTGTGCTTGTGGTTTATCTTAAAAATCAGTCTAGGAAACTCCAAATGTTTATTACAAAGCAAGCAACCAAGTACCCAGACAATCAGAGCAGATTAAAAACACTGTGTAGTAAGAATAAAAATCTGGAAGCTGTACCTGAATTTATTCCAGAGTTATGTGTATTCCAAATGCAATTAAACAAGCTACAGGACTAACAAAGAACATTAAACATATCTGTTGCTGCAAATAAGAACTCCCAGTAAACTCTAGTTCTATGTTTAAGACAATAAACATAGACAGTTTGACTCAACTGTAGCAACTGCATATGTTCACCTCCCCAAGAGAGTCTGAAAACTGATGTATGTTCAAATTTCTATGCTACAGGGGTTCCAGAATGTACTGCGGTAACTGGATTTTTGCTAACTGGATCCAGGACAAACTGAAGATTTTTCAAGGCTCAAATCAGAAAAACATGGCACAGAATTTGATTTCAAAAACTCAATCTTTAATCTTAACATTTCTCTCATAGAAAAATCCCACAGAGGCTGCTGTGCTGTTTAATTCCCAACCCTTTCAAAGCTCGCTAATGTAAAAGCCACCCCAAAAAAACGAAGTAATTTATTAGACTTCCAACTGAGCATTCTCTTCCTCCTATCCTCAGTGTCTTTGATCATTCATGGTGGCCAGTAACAGAAAAACAAGGTTCTTAGAGCTTTTTAAAATGAAAAATGAGGATAAAGTTAAAATGACATTTCCAAAAATACCTCTTTACCTTGGCACTACAGACAGCTACATTAGCAGGGAGCTGGGAAAACTGCTTCAACTCAAATACGTCTTGTACCGCCCACCGGCTCAAGTGATTTTCAGCCTTGCTGGATCCAACCACATTCTGATTTGAATGAATATATGCCACTTCTTGAACACCATCTGATACATTATGAGAAAAATACAAGGATGTTGGTTATTCCAAAACTCTGAAGGTATACATTTGCAGTGAAAGATACAACAATAAAAAAAAAATTACAATAAAGTTGCAAAATTTGTTACAATTTCACTCAGCACCAAGTTTCTCAGTTCTATGAAATTAACAACAATCATTAGACTTACTTGGATTTATCCGGATAGTTTAACAAGGCTTCAATTTCAGTGTGGTTATTTTCAGACAGACAAAGACATTTCAAAGTATCTATGGCTTAACAGCTGCAACATCAGTGGTTAAAATTAAGTCTTGAGGAATCAAGTCTTCTACATGGTATTTAAAACTCCCACGTCACCTTTTTTCCCTGTACATTTAATTTAACAGCCCTGTCAAGACTCTTAAGATTTTACAGTTCAAATATTTAGTTTGTGAATTCTTAATAAATCTTCAATCTCAGCGTATTTCAAGAGAGGATAAGAGTTTAACCAAGAATTACAATGCAGCCTGTCACCCTGTTAAGACAGAAAAGTAAGACTAATAAAGATACAGAAAGATATTACTAAATAATTACTTAGCAGAACATTTACTAAATCTTACAACAAAAAAACATGTACAGCAAGAAGAACTTAAAACCTGCTGACAATGGTAAATTAGACATATGTTATTACTTTAGTTGAAATAAAATCAAACAAATTAACTTAATAGTTACCTAAATATTTATCCATTGATTCAATTTTTTTCTCTTGATGCTCAAATGCAGTTTTAGTTGCGTAAGTTCTATGCATAGCATAACTGCTACACTTCATTTGTGCAACAGAGGTATCTTGAATAGGACACAACATTTTAGACCCAAACTGAATTCTGCCTCTCTGTTGCTTACTCCTATAGCTTTGCTTCCTGGCATGAATTTTCTCAACTGGAAAGTTATCTTCAGAGGATGAGAATTCATCTATATTCTGAGAATCACTTTCTTTTCCTTTTCTATGGGCCTTCTTTGCTTGTAGCAGAGATTGCTTCCACTTTGAAAAACTCGAAGTTCCTAGTTTTTTTGATTCAGAATTATGGGAAAGATCAACATCATCAGACTCATCACTTATGTCGGTTGCTCCTTTCAAATCTATGTCATTCTTGACATCTTCAGAAGACATGGCATTGCTGAAATTTGACTCAGTACTGTAGAATCCAAATTGTCTACTGTTTCCCTTAAATACAAACCCAGCTTTTTCTTTTGCTAACTCTTCACAATTTTCAAATGATGTTGACCTATGTATTTCAAGTTCTTTAGGAAGCAATGGCTGCTGGCATACTTGAACTTGGGTAGGAAAGATGACATCATCATCCGCTTCAGAACTACTTTCAGTTTCCATGACTATATCGCATTTCTTTGAAATGCTTTGATCCTCATTTCTTCTGTCCCCTTCCTCCTCAGAGCCTGATAAACCAAGCCAGTCTGTACTATGCCTATCTTGTTCATCATTTGTATTTGGAGACAGAACAGCTTTCCTATGCTCCAAAACAGGCACATTGGCTTGACATTCCTGAAAACCAGCATGCTTGCTATTTACATTTTTTCTTATAGTGTGATCATCAGAATTTAAATGATGAGAGTTATAATTATCATCTCTTTCTTTGGTAGTTTCAATTTCTCTCTGCAACAACTTAGAGAATCCACACTGCATTAAGGAAAGCTGTCCTTTTGTTACAAAATTATTTTCATTCCATGGCTTCCTTCCATCACATTTTTTCACAGAACTTTCCAGAATATCATCATCACTGAAATCATCCCAAAAATCAGTTTCTTCTCTTTTTAATTGTGCCTGAATGCTTTGGGGATCTCCATCTTCTTGACAGTCTAGTCGCTCATACTAAAAAAAAAAGAGACAATACTGCGAAGTCATTTAACATTTACACAACATGCCTAATTCCAAAGCAGTGTAAAAAAAGTGGATTTTCACTGTTACTCAAGCAAAATAGTATTACAAAATGCAAAGTAATTCATAATGAGAAATTATTCAAGTCTCCGGAAGAATATTTTTAGCAAAAAACCACTGGAAATAAGGAATAGTATTATGTACTCAAGACAATGCTGACACTGCTGAAACAACTTATGCCTTCCAAATACACACCTAAATTTTTAAAGTTTATACTAATCTCATTGCTAATCTTCATCTTTCAAGGGTGCTTTGGAAGGTGACTTCATGATTCAAATCTTAATATTGTGTGTAATGACATTCATAACAAAAATTAATTTCAGTGCAGTGATTAACTTCCTTGTATTTGGGAGCTAATATTGCACTCTAAAATTCATCGAGGCCTACTGTATTTAAACAAAATTATGCCCAGGCAATCTTACAACATTTTTAAGGTACTAAAGTCCAGTAACAGCTCCGAAACTGCATACTACTCACATAAGAATTATGACAGCCTGTAAATGGAAGTTGGAAGAATAAATATCAAAATGTTGTACTCAAAGAGGCATTTTAAAATTAGTATATTAATCCTGATATAATTCTGCTTATCAAAAAGCATTTAACAAAAGCTTAAAAAGTTGCTGTTTGTCAGCAAGTCATATGTGAGATCATGACCATCCAGTTATATATTATGAGTATCAGAATAAGATCAATGTAAGGGCGCATTAAATACTGACATATACTCACAGAAATCTCCAATAGGCACAAGAGATAGTGCCTAATTTGTAATATCATTCAATGCAATCTAATCTAATGATAACTTTACTCAAAGTACCTGAACGTGGCGCTCACTAAAAACATTCCTACAAATGCAATGCTCCTATTAAAACTGACCTTGGTTGGAAAAAATTAAAAATAAGATCTTATTCCAGAAGGAAACCATTAGATAATTACATGCATTGAAAATAAAAAAGACAGTATTGAACAGACCACTGGTTTGTTGGGAGGCACTCTGATTGTCTGACTACAAAAACTAAATAGTCCAGGTCTTCTAGAGTTCCACAAAACCTGAAGCTTTCAATCATCTAAACCAACAGTACTCCCTTCCACAATTCCCTAAACAAAATCTTCTAAATAGCACGGTAAAAGTATTATCAGCCTAATGTCCGTATTTGCGACTGCAATATTGGGAACTAGAGGTCTGTCGTGCTCTGGTCTACAGTTCACAAAGACAACTCACCTTTTCTGAGCTGCATGAATGATTCTCTTCCTTCAGCCATGTAGCTGCTGTCATGACTCCTGCTTCTACCTGTCCTTCCCTCTAAAACAATAAATTATGTTAACATAAACAGATACAGTTTTTATTACATGTAAAGACAAGCACAGGAAAAAGAAGTTTCCTTCTTTTTTCAGAAGTGTAAGCACCAAAAGCAGAATCAGCAAGGTCCAGACTAAGTTCCTAGCAGAGGAAAAATAACAAAATAAAGGGAAGGATGGAAAGAAAAAGAAACATGGAATATAGCTGCAGTAGATTTGAAGATGTAAGCTACCTGCAGCAAACATTTTTTTAACAGTTACTGACATTCCAAAAAGTACTCTAAAGAGGTTAATGTGCTCATAAGAAATATTTTTATGATAACAATTCTGGCTTAAAAGGTCAGTATGAGTTACTGATGAATTAAAGGTATCTGTACCCAAAGCTGCATGGAAGTATGAAAAAAAAGTTATGTAGTTTTTATACAAAAAATGTATATACTAGGAAATTTATGGAAACTATAAACCAAGCTTTTTCCATTCTTGGATTTAGAGAAATTTATCTGGTCTATATCAGAAGGAGAAATTAGCATACCTATTTCATTCAGGTACTGATTAAGTTTCTTCATTCTGTTATAATGTTTCCATTCAAAGCAATGACCAAAAAGTCTCATGAAGAAAGGAAAAATGTAAAACTAATGTCCAAAAGTAAAAGGGTAGTACTTCATACCTCCAGTATGTCTTTGGTTAGACAGGACCCATGAGTCCTAAGTTTGAAAAGGTTATGAATCCCAAAAAGCTCTCCTTGATGTTCCTTTGATCCTTGCACTGCCTCAAAATACCGCCTGGCATTTTCAGTTCCAATCACTGCACAGTGAAGTTGCTAAAACAGAACACAAGAGATTTCAGAAGTGTTTGCTACAACAACACGTCAGAATTTCCTGGCACCCACATTATATACACAGCTTTAGCTGGAACAAGCAGAAATTCCTAAGCGAGGATATTTTGCTTTAATTTCCCTGGCAGATGTTGGTATAATAGATTGTGGTACAATATGGATCTGCTTGGCTTTGCTGAATTAAAAAAAAATACAACGTTCAAAGACTTTTACTGTATTGTTGCCTATTATCAGATACCTACTGTATATACTACTGGCACTCCTCTGTATCTTGACAGCTCAGCTTCCACTATACTAAATTATTATTATTTCTTTCACCTTCCTTAGCACTGTATGTTTACTTGCTAAGGGAAGGCAATCCAAGTACAGCCAAGAAAACCCCAACCCTCAGACTTATAATTACTCTGTTTATTCCTGCTTATTCAACTTACAAAATACAAGCCAATTAAAAAAAAAAAAAAAAAAAAAAAAAAAAAAATATTTACACATCCTTTCAAGACTTACACATGGTTTCTGGAAATCCAAACAGACAATATCCACGTCTTCTTTTTTTCCAAGAAAAATCACCAACTTTTATTCTATAGCATCAGCAAGATTTCTACTTTACTTTGTCCAGACTTTCATGAGAAAAAGCTGCGTGAATCAGACTGCTGCAGATACTAACTACACCTATCACAGTTGTACTTTACAAGTCTTCAAATAACAGTTCTCTGTATAACCTGAATAATGTACATTGCATAATTAAACTGTCAGTAGTTACAGAAAAATACTTGAATACAAATATAATACTGTTTCATTCTTTAACAGTTGCTAAATGATGCAGCTTTGCTTAGTAAGTTAACGTAACATCATATACCATAAACACAAGGTAAACTACAATTTTACTATAGGCTGGATTAGCTTTCAGTCCCTGAAAAAAGACTAGCTTTCAGTCCCCGAAACTGCTGGGGAGAGTTCCTCATTTAGACAGCTTGTTTAATTTAGTTTTTGAGCTTTACCTGTTTATAAACTTGTCGCAAGTACATCATCTCTTCCACAGTTCCCAAGGATATCAATCTAAACACTTTAACAGCTCTGTGCTGGCCAATTCTATAAGCTCTGCAAGGACATGGCACATTAAAGACATTTTAAGAAATGAGAGCTCTTATGGGTAGTGATAAACAGTAAACAAACTAAATATATAAGAGCATCCTAATAAAACAGGACTATTCTAAATCATGCATATGTTGATTGGGTTGTTTTCCTTACTTTTCTGAATTTTCCTCAATAACTGATTACCTTTTCTTTTACCTTTAGTATTTCATATTTCTCCCTAGGCCTATCCAGTTTAAAAAGCTTTCTCCTCATTTTATATCACAAGAACTGTCTCCCACCTCTCCAGAAAACACATCCACTCTGTTTATCTCAGGCTTGTTTGGTTTTTTTCCCCTTTTGTGTCCACCTACTTTTGCTCAAAGTATTCTCCTATTTCAATTATACAGGAACTAACTCATGGATTACTTGGAGCAGTCTGTTCTTTCTTAACTTCATAAATCACTTTACAAGATACATCATCATAAAAATAGCTAATGAACTGTTTCATTAGCAGTGTTCTAGTCAAAAGGTAAATTCTGAGACTTCTAATAGACTGTATTTCACAAAATTCACAGGAGGCTAAAACAATTCATAGTAATGTGATCTTACAAAGATTCTTTAAAGACAGTTCCCAATACGTGTTTCTGATAGTCCCCAATGCATGTTTCTGATATATTTCTCTAGAACAGATGCACATAAACACATCCTAGAAATCACAGAGACCCTTAAAACAGAATTACATAACTACCTGAGATAACAGAAACAAGTGTACTTCTACTCATGAAAATATATAAATCTACTGAATTCTTCATACTCTTTTATAGATTTTTAGTATTCGTTACTTCAGTTACTAAATGGTCTGCCTTGGATTCCTAGGGAAATATCCTACAGTCAAAAAGCCTTGAAAGAAAAATCTGCATTGCTGGAAATACTCCAACACCATAATATCAGAGATAGATGTGAGTGCTAAAAAGACACTAATCTCCACAATGGTAAAGCAGAAGAGAACATAAAGAGCCCTTGTCTTTTAGCGTTTTGGAATTCAAAACACCATTTGAACTAGGGTCAACTACAATGTATTCTTCATGAAGAACACAAGAAAAATGTAATCTACACACACATATTTTAGAGATCACAGAAAGTTATAGTAACCACAAGGAGTTTTTTGTTGAGTTTTTGTTTGGCCCACTGCCGCAAAAAAGAAATAAAGGAAAATAAATTGTAAAATTTAGGTAAAAATAATCACATCAAAGCTAAACCTAATTTAGTTGGACTTTTCCTACTGCCTTGTGGATTAATCAGATGATGTAAAAAATTTCTTACTTGAGGAAAAGTTTTAGTTGGACCATCAGATAACAGAATGAATGGAAGAATGCAACATGGATCAAGCTCCATATTTTGAGAGTGTACCTGTCAATTGCTTGAAGATCATTTGCTGGATTCCATGTAGGATCAAACAGTATAACAACATTGGCACCAACAAAATTAAGACCCAGTCCACCTGCCCTGAAAACATAAAAACGAAAAATCAGAAATATATGATAGTAAAAAAAACCCCTTCAACTAGATTGTTCTGTATTAGGTTCATATTTGCTTACCCTTTCCCAACTTAAAAAAAAGAACACATTAAAGATACTGAAAACAGTGCAGTACAGCTTTGTTTTCAGTTGTTACTGTTGTACTAACAACCACCAAGTACTTAAGTAACCACTGCCATAAAATGCAGTTTCCTTATGTAAATATCAAGCTTGTTACAGACTGTATAAATAGCTGAGTCATAACCAACTGCTATCAACTTACTTAAAAATCCCTGTTGCTGCTTCATTGCCATTAATTCCTACACAGGACAACACCCCCAGATACTATAATGAAATTCATAACCGGTTTTATGCTAGTTAACAATAAGGAAGCAGGAAAATTACAGGTGAAATTTTACTTCCTCTAATCCTAGCACACAGTTTTTGACAATAATGCTATGCAGTGTTGCGGTGTATTTTTATCGTGTTTTCAATTGTTTAGGCTGTTCCCTTCCCCTGTAGCTCCCTATTCCTTTAGGTGTCCTTGATTCCCAGGCCCAGAGAGGAATTGTTGTGTCTGCACAGAGTAGGTAGACACAACAATTCCTTCTCTGGCAGAGGATGAAGGACAAATGATTCCCCACCTTATGTTCCTCCCCTACATAATCCTTATTGGTTGGATAATCCCCCCTATTTTGTATTGTTATAGTATATTTTATCCCTAAAGGATTGTTCCTTTCCCCCTGTATTGTTGGTTTTGCCCTGGTTGTTCATCTTCCCTAGACATGCCCTTCCCTCCTCCTACAGAATTGCCAATCTTCCCTTGCACCTGCCCCTTGTTCAAGAATGTTCCCAGTTCCTCCTGCCCACTGAATGCCAATTCTATCTTGCACCTAGCCTTGTTCCAGAAAGGTCCCTGCCAATCATCTGTTACTTTAGGCCCCATTGGTTTATTTGAATTGTTTCCTCCCCCTGTATACCCTATAGGTTGGATTATTGTAAACCCTACCCGTTAGTCCTCCCCCACTTTCTCCCTATTGGTTAAAGGATGTACCCTCCCCTTGAAACCTCCCCTGTATATAAGTTCCTGTGCCGTTGTGTTCTTGGTCTTCTGTCCCTGACCCTTGTAGGAATAAATGCTTTTGGAAATCATACAGGAGACCTCTCCCTGTTTCTTGTCCCTGCCCTCAACGTATGCCACTACTGCCCTGTGCCATAGAGCAGTTGTGGCCTACAGCTGCACCCCAGATTCGTGTAGCTTTCTGGGGGTGGCCCACTCTTGGCGACAGTGCCGGGAGCTAGCCCGGCTGAAGAACTCCAGCATCGCGTCAATGCAGCTTCCACTACAGTGGTCACAATCTCAGGTAAGTCATTCCTGTAAGCATTAACAACTAACACAAGTGTATTTGTACAGCAAGTTACTCAGCTGTTAAAAACACAGTTCGCCACACAGCTGTATATGAGCAACATTTGTACCAGTTGTCATGGTTTAGGCTTATCCAGAAATGGTCAGATTTATGGGCGGCTCAGTGAGATCCCAAGTGAAGAAATTCAGGAGGAGGAAGGAGGAACTTCCTCTTTT